>BLKR01007184.1:0-42131 GCA_011170035.1 Teleogryllus occipitalis | reverse complement strand
TATATTAAATATTATTATTATTATTATTATTATTATTATTATTATTATTATTATTATTATTATTATTATTATTATTATTATTATTATTATTATTATTATTATAAGAAGATCAAAAATTATTCCGAGGAAATTATGTTCTTGCAATGAAAAACAAAAAAATTAAAAAAGGACATTATCACATTTATATAAAAAAAAATTGCTACTTAACTTATATATTACTTCAAACTCCAGTAACATATGAAAAACGAAATTGTCCAGAAGAAAAGTTGGCCCAAGAATTTTTGCTTCACATTACAGTATTCAATATAATACATAACCAAAAAAAATTACCTACAAAACCAATAAAATTTACAAACATAAATAGAAAATCATTGAAAAATAACTTAAAATGAAATGTTAATTACCAAAAAGTAATATAGCACATCAGTAGTAAACATTAAATTTTACTCTATATCATGGCAAATAATATCATGAAATAAGTACTTACTAATTTCACTTAACAACTGATTACCATTTGAACAAAACATGTAAATAAAATGATGTATGTTCTGAACTCCATTATTGCATATCTGAAACATTTATTAATGTAATGTATGTTTCACACACATGCTAAATCTTTCAAGTGTATTCATTTATATCATTTAGCATCCGTACTTAAACAGAACACAAACTCAGAGGCATTGGCAGTAATGATTAATTGTATTACAGGGATAATGTAAAGGAAATTGATTAACTGTTAATTCATTGGGGTTAATTAATGTTAATGAAATGGTGCTCTTAACTAGTGTCTTCGGTTGAATTGAGAAGGCAGGAGTTCACTCAGGATCTCACACTCATTAAAACTATTAATGCACACTCACTGCAATAACCACAATTCCATAATCGAGTTTATTCTAGCTATACCTTTTCTGGAGCACAGTGTAACCAAATTTGTTCTTAATCTTGACTTGGTGGTTGCTTTACGGGGGCAGGAGTTTTATAATTTGAGGCACATCTGAAATATTGAGTTACATATTTCACAAGAATATCACTTTTGTTCCAAACACTTTAATGCTTACTCACTGTTTTCACTTTTGCAACCCTACTCGATCCAAACACACAACTGAAGCACTGGCAGGAACAATTGACTGTAATGTAATAATATTAATGTAACAACTTGCAATAACCACAATTCCATAATCGAGTACATTCTAGCTATACCTTTTCTGGGGCACAGCGTAACCAAATTTGTTCTTAATCTTGACTTGGTGGTTGCTTTACGGGGGCAGGAGTTTTATAATTTGAGGCACATCTGAAATATTGAGTTACATATTTTACAAGAATATCACTTTTATTCCGTCGTGTAATATATGAATATATTTCAATAAAATAATTGATTCACACACACATGTTCATTGTGAAGACGTTCTTGAGGCATGCAATAAAAAGTCAATAATTATTATGACATTGATGGCTTACCCCCACAATTACAGCTACCTTTGCAATAACACTGCTCTCAGGAAGTTTCACTTCTTTACGAGAATTTTTCTCGCTCTTGTACTTATAAACATTAAAAAGGACCTGCCTTTCACCACTCGATAAAATCCACTTCCCCTTCTGCTTCACTGGAGAGTTATTTCTGGAATTACCTGACATTTCTAAAAATGTCAAGCCCAGCACACAATAAGATTTCCCTTAGGAAACAATTCGCGCACGCATGCGGCTCACTCGCATAAGCTCACAATCTCCACACAACGCTTTGCTGGTTGAAACCGTTGAAGTTGGCACAAATTCATTTCGCTCGCATGCATGCCAGTCTCCAGCCAAAAAAAAGTCCCTGGCAGCTATACTTCCATTACGTGGGGAATTTACGTTGGGGTTGGCACCTACTTTCTGCAACCTAAATGGTAATCAAAAGTCCCTAAGTCAATGTTGTTTGTATGGCGGGTGGTTTACGGGAGGTTGGTATTGCCAAGCTCTCTGGGTCACATCTTACGTGAAATAAATCTTATGTCGAATTCTGAATCCTTGCTCACGCGCCCCAAAAGACGCAAACGTACATTAACTGGATGCAGGGAAAGATAAAGTCAGCGTAAGTGTCGTGTTAGTGAGGTCATTTCGTTTTCTGTTCGGTCGTTGTCAATGAAATGTCAGTTTCGTTCTGATTTGTACTTCCCATGTGAAAGAAATTCTGCAAACTAGTAATATTTAAATTTAATGGCATAACAATGATATTTTTTCGTTGCAGTGCCATGAGAGAGAGGGGAGAGAGTGAGAGAGGGAGGGAGAAAGAGGGGAGAGACAGAGAGGGAGAGAGAGAGGAGGGAGAGGGAAGAGGGGGGAAGAGAGAGGGTGAGAGAGCGGGGGAAGTGAGCGGGAGAGAGGGAGAGAGAAGTTTGTAAATAAAATCACGAAGTTAGTATTAATAAACGATGTAAATATGTAATTGGAAAAAGAAGGCTGATTAATTTAATAGAGAAACTCCGCAGACCAACCATTTTCAACACAATAAGTTTTCAGAGAAGACCCAGTTCGTACCGGATAGGACATCGAACCGTGTATGACTGAATCATAGAAGAACGTTGGAGTCGGGCATTCAAAAAAATGAAATTACATATAATTGTTTAATTTAATTAATTTAATAAAGTGTTTAAAACTCAACATATTGTCAAACCTGAATGTAAGCACTTTGAAATTTGTTTCCACAACGTAGGTAGATTGTCTTAATAATACACATACGTAAATTGAAAACGAATGTGTGTGTGTGTGTGTGTGTGTGTGTGTGTGTGTGTGTGTGTGTGTTCACACGTCCTGGGGGAAACGTCGAAAATTCGAACGGATTGGTTCGAATTTTGGATTGGTCAAGTCTGTTTTTTTTCTTTTTTCTTTTTCTGATTTGTTCCCGAGGTAATGGAATGGCGCATTACCGCAGAAATCTCTCTCTCTCTCTCTCTCTCTCTCTCTCTCTCTATATATATATATATATATATAGTATATATATATATATATATATATATATATATATATAAGTTATTGTAATGCTTTCTTCACGAAAGTACATGAGGGGGAAAGAAGATAATTGATGCATGTATATTCGTTTCCATTTTATCACATTTTTACGAGATATTGAGGTAACGTTTTTCAAATAGAACATTCTTTTTAGTATATCATAACGAACGTAATAAAACGTATCCAATGATGTTGTCGTATGTTAGATAAACATTTTTGAGTAATTTTGAATTTTGAATGTAACAGTCCACCGTCCAAGATCATTCAGCGCTCTCCCTGCTAAAAATGCTTATCTAACAAACTATTCTTCGTTCGCTCTTAGAAGAAGCTGATGTAACCGAAGGTATTCATCCGCCTTGCTTCGATTCTCAATCGCCGACTTCGCTCGCTCTACTTTCGGTCACGCGCACGGTAGAGTCAGTGGTCTCTCAAAAGGGAACACATCATTTGCAGATCAGCAGGCGAATATCAACATTTCTAATAGCTCCCCATACGCATGATTACAATCATTAACAGAAACTACGTGATAGTAAAACTAATTAATCATCCTCAACTACCAGTTTGCAAAGTTAAATTTTTTAAAAAGTCTTCACGTGAATGAAGTGACAAATGAATGTCAATATCCAGTTTACATTATTTCGACTGTATTAACTAATATTCTCCCTTTAATCTCATGCAAACAATTTACTTACGATCACTCTGCTTCAGGACGATGTTAAATTCCTTGCATGTCTGAAGCAGATGCTTCGGTGTTGGAAGAGGAACCTTAGGCGATGACTACCTTGTCATCGCCGACTGTCACTGTCACGACACTGTCACTGAGCCATCTACCTCCCACATCCTCTGTTCCTCTTTAATAGTATACTCTACACCAGCTTTCTGGCGTCACTTTAGAAATGCCTCGCTCGAGAAGTTCTGGAAAGCGCTAAAAATGTATTTAAAACGTTCGATACCACACTTTATCACCACTCCGTAATTGTTTACCACTGTAGTGTTTCGCTTCTTGACTCTCCGGATTCATTTTTTCCGTTAGAGCTGATACCAAGCAGGCGCTGGACTCATAACTGTCACCGACATCGATATCTCCTCTTCCGGAAAGGTAGGAGTGGGAACAATGGTCTTCTTATTTTGGAATCTGAGTTACAGATTGTAGGATTCGTCTGGAATTTTAACATTGTGAGAGAGATGAGCCACTACATCGTAAACTATTTTCTTCTGCACATGAACACTCCTGCGGTTGTAACGCGTCAACTAACCAATGGCAAGCATCCCAAAGCACGTGCCATTGTTTACATCCACTTTTTTCTTAGGGTGAACGGAGAATAGAAGACAAGTGTAAATATTTCCTCTTTTCGGTGATCACCTGGCGTCACCTCAAGCGATTTTCAACTGTTTTCAAGAACAAGAAGCGGAGAAGTGGTGGAAATTACCGTTAATTTAATATCTTCCTACGAAGAGATGCATTGTCAGATTGCTTCCAATAATGACATCCAGAGCCTCTTGAGAGCAGATTATTTTCTGTTTCTTCTATTTCGCGACATCCCCATGTTTTGCTAATTTGTACTTCCCTTCTGTGAGAATTTGTTGACTCGCAGAGCTCGCCGAATCACTTGTAAACGTTATTTACTAATGTAAAGTTTTTGCAGGATATGAATTGATTTTTTTTGTCTCTCAAGTTTCAGGTTGGAAAGTGAGTTTTGTAGACTACGAGAGTGTAAAATCATTCTCGTAGATGTGATATTTTGCCGAGAGGAAGCAAATGATCCTAAATACCTTATTTAGTATTTATCACTTATTGTAATTGGAAATATTAAAGACAACACACTTCATTTCATAGCAATTAACAAAACTTGATTTAATTTACGCTTCCAGTAACCTCGTAACCTTGATAAAGAGGCCACCATTTTAACGGTCAATTTTTGATGGAATCTTTGAAGATCGTTCAGCTTTCACTTTATTTCAAACCTACCGCGTTTTGATCAGCTGTCTTTTATACATCACGTGGTATTGTGAAACATGCAATGGTGATGTCACCGATGGTATTCAGAACTATGATGATGCCATCATTACGTATACGTCACGACAGGACAAGTGCTGCATGCAGTAGCTTCCCGTCAATAATTGTCGTTTCGTTTGTGTGGTCCATGAGCGGGTGACAAAATTTTTAGTGTACCAGAAGAATTGTTGTGGTTTGTGGGCTGACACGTTCATGTTACATTCCTTTATGACATGCCTGTTTTGGGTTCCCTGGGAACGTCAGTATATTAGTACCGGTATATCAGGGAATGTAACACAAAAAATAATTAAGCTCGGTACGTTTGCAAAAAGTTAAATAATTATATTTTGAGTGTAAACGATTTTGTGTGATGAGGCTTCATGTTTACCTTGTTTGTTACTTTGTAATAAATGAAAATGAATAGACTTTGCATGTATCCCAAAAAGTGCAAAATTAAATATTAACCCGCTCGTATGCAGTACGCATATAGATGTTAATGTTATTTTACATATACATATTTTGTGTTGATATGACATCGAATTTGAAAGTGGTATGTGTAATGTTCATTTAAATTACAGGAGATATTCAACATCTTTCTGACATCTGCAGCCCCTATCTGGCATGGGGTTACATCTCAGTGTAGACAGAGTTCCTGGTGCTGATCGTATGGCTGATTGGCGTAATCATGGTGAAGATGATGCAGAACGTGAATATATTGAATCAGGAGCTGATGTCATTGAATACTATCCATCATATGTAGAATCAGAAACTGATGGTAACTTGGAATTATTTACCCGCAAATGGTGTGAGAACGGACCAACAATTGGTGCCTCTTATGACTGTGGGAATAATGGGAGAATCATTGGAGGAGAAAATGTACCAGAAGAAATTTTGTCTTTGATACTCAGTCATGTCGATTCAAAAACTCTCCCAAATTGTCGGCTGGTTTGCCAAAGATGGAAAAATATAATAGATTTAGAGATTTGGAGATTTAAATTGGAGAAGAAGGTATACAGACAATTGACAAATTTGTTACACAACATAAGATCACCCTTCCCTATAATATACAGAGTATATAAACACAGGTCATTCAATAGAAACTTGATCAAGAACCCATCTGGAGAAGGTATGTTAATTTCATGAATGTAATTTTTTTAAACACTGTCACAACCTCAGAATTCTCAAAATGAATTCTTAGAACATTACTCGGGTTCTATCTGACTTTTGTGGAGAAAATGATGTTTTGACATGCTCCAACTATCTACTGTCACATCTAATTAAAACAGTTAGCAAATCAGACTTGAAAACCTATGAACAAAATGACATAACAATTCACATATCATTATTAGACACCTCTAAACTTTCATTGTGCTCTCCTATAAAATTTCTCCAAAGTAGAGTAGAACCATGATATTCTGAGGCTTTGGTGTGTATAGAAAGTGTTTATTATCGAGGACACTTTTTTAATACAGTGACTCGGTTACTTGAGCATGAAGAACGGAGTATGGAGAAAGTTGTTGTTAATCTGAGCATACAAAATTATCGACATTCATTACTACAATGAATTTTTTTTGATCATGAATGTAGTATAATTCAAAAACATGATGACCAATACATTTTTGAAGATCTTGTGAACATCATAAATGTTTGTCAGAAAATATGAAATAATTGACAATATTTAAAAAAAATTGTTTAATTTAATAAAATCCTATTACAGATGCTTTAATGTAAGCAAAAATTGAAATTAATTAAAAATTGCTTAAATTTAAGGATTGTGGGGTCAATATACATTGATAGTTGCAATGCGATTAAAATAGTTCATTGTGAGTCCCCATCCAATATTAGAATTAATCCATACCAAATTCATTGTTTAAAAATTTGTAATAATTTATTATTGTTATGGAAATTAAGATAAATAACAGATTTAACATAATATTTCTATAAAATAATAATGTACATTGCGTTCATCATATAAATCTCATGCTGGGCATATTGGGAGGGGAGGGGGGGGGGGCATGTTGTAGAATTGGAGTATCCAGAAATGTTTAAAATTATTTTCTGATTTGCCCAATATGAATTTGTGGCACAGTGTTGTTATGGCTTTCTTTGGGTCCCATTTATATTTTCCTTCCCATTCCATTAAATTTTCATTGTCATACAAACACTGAGCTAGTGATCCATTCAACATTCCATGTTGTATATCTATATTGGAGTAATTGTGATTGATTTTTCCATTAAAGGATCATGGGTTAGGTAGGTTTGATTTTTCAAGTTCCTTGTTGTATTGCAAGGTGTTAATATTTAATTATTTGATTATGTTATCTTCATTGACTCAAAAGAAATAATTCTGAAGAAAACAATTAGCACAGATTTATTAGAAAGATATTTCACCCTTAAAATATTTGTTTCTATGCGAGGTTTAAGAAAGTAATGGTTATTAAGATCTGACATTATTTCACAACTTCTTTCAGAGAAATTGTGTCACTGGGAAATTCTTAAAAATGGAGGTGATGGTTGGAAAATTGAGGAACCTCCTTACGGGGCAGATGAATTACCTTTTGATGAGAATTTTCCTACCACATGTTGCTTTTCTACCTCGTACATTCGTTGCACAAAAGTACAGCTTATAGATCTATGGGCAGAGGGATTATCTCCTATTATTATGGATGAATTAAGGCCTACAATTTATGTTAGTGAGTGGTAAGTAACAAATGAATATCATTGGATATTTGGTATCCTTTTTATAGAAATAACTTATTACAACAAATTCAATTTCTATTGGTTACAATGGAGTTATTTGTGTGTGTCATGACAGGTATGCTGCAAGATATGATTGTGCATCTACTTACACACTGTATGTGACTCTCCTGAATAGAAACCAGCAAAAACTTATTGCCTTCAAACAGACAAAGAGAGTGGAACAATGGCTGGGCAGTGAGTGGAATAAGGTAATTACAAGATGCAATGACTTGAACAGATTTCTGATTTTGGTCATTTTGAAGAAGGAAAACTTCCAATATACATCGTAGTGTATATAGATACTTGAAATTCAATTTTGCGGAACAAGTTGTTGTTGTTGGTGTTGTTGGTTGGTGTGTTTTTTTGTTGTTTTTCCCTGTTAAATTGTGAATTTACTTCGCCCTTTCTTGATATGAATTGAACAGTGTTAACATTCAAAGTATTGAATATTCAATTGAAATGCGGAAGAACGGAAGACAGAAATGACATGCGAGTGCAGTGCTAGCCAGAAATGCTCTTTGTTAGCGACAGTAAATGGTTTACTCTTACTTTAGCAAATATCAGATGATTTTAGCTGAAGCTGAATTCTGGCCAGTTCTACAGGCATTGATCTTTTCTCTATGAAGCTCAAAGAAAAATGTATTAATTTTAAAAAAAATATTTACTGATTTTTGTAAGACTGAATACCTGATTTTTGGGGATGTATCGTAAAACAGGGTGATATCATACACTTTTTGCAGTTATAGTTTTAAAACTTTTATGGTAAAATGTTTTCAGTTCTTTGTAGTAATATCAGTATATTCAAAATTCAAGAATGTAATTGTGTTATGCTTTGTGGTGAAAACTACATCTTTTAGAGAGAAAATAATAGTTGGGTGTTCTCCTGTGTTTTGGGTGAATTCAGACAACCATGTATTTACTTGTACAATATATTTACACATGTGGATTTCATTTAGTCACCCAAGGATGTTTTTAAAAAGGAAAGAGAATACAGAAGAAATTATCAGAACATAGTAGTTTAAATAACTAGTTACATAATGTCTTCATCATATAAACCTGCCTTTCTCTCTTCCTTTGGTGTTTGCTACAACTTTGATATTTGATCTTTTGAAATAGTATATTCATCAGGCACCATGGGAAACACACACAGTTTTTTTTCTATTGTTTAATTGGTAGTGAAACTTTACATCAGCATCCTTTGCTCTATCATTTGTAACACAAATTGTCTGATGAGAATTTTACTCCCTTCCTTGTATTTATAGTTGGCTATTAAAAAGGATTCTTCTTCCACTTTCACCCCTTACACATCATTGTTGGAGTTCTTCCCCATCATTTATATTGAGGTCATTGATCTTGTGGTCACGGCTGGACGAAGTGCTGATGTCCGATGAGGGAGAAGCTTCATTGAGAGAAAAATGATGTGCCAAAACAGAGGTTCCTACAGGGATGATAAGTTTCTTCCTTTTCTTTTGAGGAGCTGGTTTCTGTAGTGGTAATTCTTCAAAAATTTCTTCGAAGTTTGAACTCTAATCTGTTTTAGCAGCATTGCACAAATATAAAAGTGGTTCAAGATCAAGGGAAATGAGCTATGTCCCTGGAAAACCACTTTTAATGTTTTGTGATTTGCTTTCCTGGATTTTTCAAAAGTTTTCTTTAATAAGGAAGGAAAAGCATCCTTTGAAATGGCCTCTTGTGAATTTTTTCTTTTCATATAAGCTTTCATGCTATGCATTTTTCATTGGGAAAAAAACCAACTGACATTAAGGGTTGGAGCAAGTGGGTGCTATTGGGAGGTAATAGTACGAAGTTGATGTTATTGATTTCACAGAGTTTTATTACTCGCAGAGATTTAGGACTGCTGAGGTTGTTTCCACTAATAACTTTTGTGACCAGTCATTTCCTGAAGACTTTGGTAAAACCATTGCCTCAAACCAATTCTCTGATACTGATAATTGAGATAAATTCAACTGAGTCAACCAACCACTGTCATTGCGATTACAGTTTGCAACAGGGAAACCACCTTCTTGCCAAGTGGTCGACATATGTTCTGCTTTATAGAAAATATTTGGCAGTAGAAGTTCCCCACTACCTGATGCCTCTGTTATTATGGAAACACTTTTTTTTGCTGAGTAAACGATGTGTTCTACATGTTTTGCTCCTCTTCTTACAATAATGTTTTCCCTTCCTGGGTCATCCTTAAAAATGTTTTATCAAAATTGAAAATATTATTATGAGGAACACCATTGAGAATTAGCTCGTTTGTGGCACATAGCGAAGTCACTAGCCTTTCACCACTGAGGTCCGGGTTCGATTCCCGTCGAATCTCATGTGAAATTTGTTTCAACAAAACGAGTTTGGTTGCTTCACAAGGGCTAGTCCAACCCCTGTGAAGTATCCTAAACCCTACCCCTATCCTTATTCCTTCCCAATTCTGGCCACTGGGTAGTGATGCAGGGATGTGTAGCAGGAGGCGCATATGCAGAGATGCTACCTAGCGGTCCTCTTGACAACTGCGACATGATGTGACATGACATAAAGTTAATGGAGGATTACTCCCCAGTGCAAAGCGCTCAACGCCCCTTAAGGGGTTTGGAGACGCGTTGTGTCAATTTGTAGATGCAACAAATAAAAAAAAAGTTCAAGATAGTTAAAGTACTCTTTCACATGTCTTTTGTTACTTCAGCTTCAGCTCAGTATATTTTCACTAAGGTGAACAGTGAAGATATGTGAATGTCATTGTAGAAATGAAGCCCATTCCACTCTTAGCAGGTATTTTTAAAGTGCTTTTCTTTTCTACCTGATCTATCAAGAAAACCTTTCCCTGTATATTGGATATTGACAGATGTTCAACCCTCGGTGCGGGTTTCAAAATTCCCTGTGTTTGACTATTTTCTTCTTCTCTTCTTTCATTTAATACTAATTGCCCTCCCATATCTTTTGGATATTTGGTCTTCTTTCTATCTTTGATAGTTAATTTTGTGATTCCCAGTCTATTGGAGGCTTTCTTGAGTGACAAGCGACTGACTATTACTTCTTTATCATCCCTACATAGGTAATCCGGATTATGATAATTAAACCTAACTGACTGAGACATTTCCTTATCTTTGTGCCATAATCTGAAGTCACCACACTCACTGAAGTTTTTTCACAATATGATTCTGGGCTCAACTGCTTCAATAATTTTCAGATAACCAATGTATATTCATTGGTAAAGATTCTTACTAAACCTTGTGTTGCATGATACAAGTATGATTATCAATTTCCCTGCAAAATGAAGATACGAGTTGAACACCTTGAACTATATCTTATAGCAAGTCGGGAATGTCTGCCAATGTATCTCAGGCAGAAGAAATGAGAACACATGACATACCTAAACCTGTTTACGATTCTTACAGATTTCTTGTAGAAGGAAAAATAACTGGACTTTTGAGTCCACAGGACATAACCTGGGTTCAAAGTATTTCATCTGAGCACAAAACTAGCATGGATTGCATACTTGAAAATAAAGTATAATTCAAACAAAAATAACAGACCAATCAAAGACTTATCACACTAATGCCATTGCTTAAATGTAAAAATAAAAATATTAATTTTTTCATTTATCTGTTTTACATGAAAATCATGTATAGGTTTATTTAAATTAATTAAGAAGCTTCAATAACTCAAAAAATATATTATCAACAGTATACTACAATTAAAACATTAAGTCCGTTGACACTTGCTCAGCTGTGTTGCTGTCATCCAATCAGGAGTTTGAACATCACTATAGTGACATTCAAGCTCCCTTTTGGATGACGGCTTTACGGCTGAGAAAGTGTCAACAGACTGAATGTTTTAATTAAAGTATAGTTTCTTTGTCAATGTCCTTTGATTTCCAATTATTCAGGGAAAATTGTATTATGGTACTGTGAATCTGTAGAAATAATGTTGGAATAATTTCTTTCCCGGCCTAAAATGGTAATTTACAGTTTTTGTCTTTGCAAAAATGTATTTTGTTATGAAATGTTTTGTGAAAAAAAAAATTGTCTACCATTGCTTCAATTTCTTTTTCTAGGTTGAGCATGAATTCAAGAATTATTGTGAAGGTGTTCGTTATGTGAAGTTCTTCCACAGTGGATGTGATTGTCAGTTTTGGAAAGGCCATTATGGAAGTAAAATGAGTAGAGCTTGTGTACGAGTTGTTTTGTAACATTTCACTATCAGCATCTCACTGTGGCCTGATTACAATTGAAAAGATATGTTAGAAATGCTACTGAAAAATGAAAGGGACAGATGTAAGTATCTTCATGGAGTATATTGTCAATATATTGATGTTTCCTTTATGCAATGTTATGATGTGTACATGTAAAGAAAGATAAGTCATAATTTTATATTTGTGTATAGTTTCTTGAGTGAAAATGTGATTTATTTTGTAATTTGTTACATTTAAGTTTCAAGTTAATTACAGTTAAAAAAAGAATTTTCTTGGATCTGTATTGGCTTTACTGTACTTAACTTTCCTTGAAATTGTTGCTAACTGAAAACAAAAACAGCAAATTGAAACAGTTTATAAATGTCCAAACAAATTTGAATGTGAAAATTCTTAACCGAAAGGCACACAATATATGTAACAATTTCTAAATCCCATTTTTGCTTGTTGGTTTTAAGTTGTTTTTTAAATATTGTACACTGATGAAATTGTTTAGATATTTGAAGGCAGATAACATTGTTTGTCTTATATTGTTTTAAATAAAATCAATGAACTAAGTTTCGAATGATTAATAAAAAATATTTTGTTTTTAAATTCATGAAAATGCTTTCTTCTTTTATTTTATTAATAACTTGCTTGACCTTGCCCATTATGATCCATCAATTGAAACGTTTATTTCAGAAACTTATAAAACCAAACTCTAAAAAGAGGGTTAGCAGCAGAATATTGTTCCATGAGGATAGACACATTGTTTAGTGCATATTTAACTGAAAAATATTCATTTATCAACTTCTTTAATATTCAAAACTATTTTGAAATCAGAAAAACTGGGACACTTTTTCTCAGATTATCTCGAAATGAGATATTTGACGCTTTGCAGGTTTTCTGAAATAAACGTTTCAATTGTCCTTTTTGGTTAACCATTTTAACAATATGTATAAAAATACCTCGCTCCCAATTTCAACTAATTGCTGTTTTCTACTGGCATCAGAAGAGCATCAGTGGTTGATTTCTTCACATTTCTTTACATTTCTATACATTACACAATATCACCATAATCGAGCTGGGGGAGCAAGAGGAATTTTACTAGTAGATTTTAGGTTTTGATCGGAAGGCATTTGTAAGCACATTTGAGAGAGTACATTGAGGCATGTGGCAAGTGACCCGAGCATGGTTTCCAATTTAGGAATTAATCGATGGTCAGACAGAGATTTTTCACTTGAAAGCAGAAAGGAACAGTAGTGTTGTCTATTATGATATGAAGAATATTTAGATTATGAAGTGCTTTGTGGGTCCGGCAGGAACCAATTTGATATTCTTGATCAATTATTAAGTTGTTTAATTGATAAATTATTTCTTTGTTTAACGACATGATGTACTATTTAGTTGTATAAAAATAAACAATTTGCTTTGAAATATATTTCGGATGTCCTGAATTCCACTGTTATCCTTATGGCAACCCTACCACAGACAGACGGATGGACAGACAGACAGACTTTTGTCGTCAATGATTTTTCAAAATCGACCCACGAAACATGTCTTCTGACTACACAGAAGATGAGTTTTACGAGTTAGGGGAAGTAATTACTATGTATGGGAACATGATTTATCCACTTTTTCGTTAGTAGGGTCCGACAATAAGTTTTTCTTTCGAAAATTCGCCGTTTTGCGGCGCACTACTACAATACTTTTCCTTCATAGGAAATAAGGGCGAAAAAGTAAAAGAACCTTTTCTCAAAAGGGTTCGAAATTTTAATTTTTTTTTTCCACGCAAAAGTCGTTTAAAAATGGTGCAGGTCTTTTTCTTACTTTCTCGTATACATACGTATATACGGAGTAATATACATAGTATAGAGAAAGTTATGTAATGCTGCGGAATATCAACGGAAATATACATTTTTGGGTCCCCTGATACCCGTCCGTCCGTCTGGTGTATGTAAACAACACAAGCGCCTGAACTATCCAAACGATTTTTTTCAAACTAAATAAACTTCTGTCGATTTGCCCTGAGTCAAAACTATGCGATTTTGAGACACATTCAGTAATTTTTGGGAGTACTTTACATAAAGCCCTTTGGACATTTTCAAATTTTTCTCAAAAATTGCTCCAAATTTTTTCTTCAAATTTCTTGTCAGAATAGAGTAAAATACACTTAAAAAGGTATCATAGGTCCGATTTTCACTGTTAAGTACGAAATTTCGAAAATTTCAAAAGTTTGAATTATTTCTGGTCTTACAACTACAAAATTAATGATAGATGATTTCCTTCAAATGTAATTTGTTGTTCATAATCACTTCTGTCAATAAAGTCATGTACATTTTTTTGAAAATTTAAGTAGTTTTCGCGCAATATTGCGTGCATTTTTGCAATTTTAAAGAATACCAAAAAAAATTTTTTTCTCAAAAACTCCTTTAAATTTTTGGTAGGGATAGTGCTAAAAGGACT
Source organism: Teleogryllus occipitalis (assembly GCA_011170035.1). NCBI lineage: Eukaryota > Metazoa > Arthropoda > Insecta > Orthoptera > Gryllidae > Teleogryllus > Teleogryllus occipitalis. Next base: position 27,774 of record BLKR01007184.1, on the reverse strand, counting down.
CTATAAGATGACATAAATGCCATATTGCTCTATTCTTTTGCTTTTTCAAAATTGCCAAAAATGTATTTTTTTTACTCATCTCTCATTTTAATGTTTACATTAGTGGCAATTTTTTCACGTTATTGTATTTATTAGTATATGTGCTTTAAATAATGTCATGTAAAGTTCCTCAGAAACAACTGTTTTATGCAAAATTGAGCTCAAATTTCCGCGTTTTCATAAATGTTTAAGCGCTATTGTCTCAGAAACGACACCACATTTTTTTCTTCAAACTTTTCCAATCAATAGTGATAATTGCACTGTTCAATATTACGTAAAGTTAATTTTGGTGTATTCTTTTGTTTTTTCAAAAATTACACAAATATAATTTTTTGAAATATCTCTGACGCTATTAATATGCACATTGCCAGCGATTTGTATATATTAATACATTTGTGAGTGGATGTGCTTCACACAAAGTTTTTCGTAAACTCAATAATTTTATGTGAAAAAAAGCTTCAAATTTTGCATTTACAGCCATGGTTAAATGCCATTTTTTTTAAAATGGCTCTTTTTTTTCTTGGCAAATTTTTCGATCAAAATTGTCATTTAGGACCAGGTTTCACTCTTCTTCAATATTCTTAAAGTAATATTTCGATTCTACTATTAAGAAACCGAAACGTTGAGAAAATTGTTTAAAAAAATGTACTTGGGGCAGCGAAAACTGACAGCTGGCAACAAGTCGGAACAAAACCATAAAAGCGGTTCACTCCAAGGAAATCTGAAACCTTTACAACGAGAAAGTTTGCGCCATTCTGTAGCACTATTAGTTTTCATTGAAATCTGATTTTTCGATAATTGGACATGGTAGAAATAATGTAAGAAAGTATGTGCTAATGTAGCACCACTAGGTTTGGTATCAAGGATCCACGAAACGTGGACTCTGACCATAAAACATGTTAGAAGAAGTAATGTACTGCATGCAGGAAGAATCCATTTTTTCGATATTGGGGACATATATACGAATTTTTTGTCGCAAAATCGCCATTTTATGCTATAGCTTTACATAACTTTCTTTATACTATTTAATACTACGAACGAGAAAGTAATAACAGAGTGAAGAATAAATTCGCTGCATGCCCTGTAGTGTGACTGAAATGAGCGCACCAGCTCTTGAGTTAATGATGATGAAATACGTACTAACGATGATGAAATACGTACTAACGTACTAACGTCAACATCAGGAAGCCCAAATGTTTTGCACCATACCGAAACTATCTCACATTAATTAGTATTTTTTGTACAAACAGTTTATATGAAAAACCCATTGTAAGTCATTATTGTGAATGAAATAGTGAAAGATCTGTTTTTAGTTTCAAGAAATGTTTTGAATATCATTGAGCATGAATTACCGTTTAAACGTACGATACAAATCATCCGTTCTATTCAATATCCAAACACAGTAGGGTTACCTTTACATTGCGACATAGTAAAAGAGCGTTGCCTGGATCATTATTAACTAAGCTCTCAAGCACAGAGACTGAGTCATCAAATCGATTACCTCTTGATGCGTGTACGGGTCATGACAGTATTTGGAAGCAAGATGTTTTATTAATGTTTATTTATTTATTATATTATGTTTGTTTTATCTTGCAGTGACTGTGTGTTTACAATTACCCAATTAACAGAGAAAAGACGAGAACAAAATTTACCAACATTCTACCTGTTCATCGACTATGAAAAGGCTTTTCATAAAGTTAGAAGGACACTACTATCGAAAACATTAAAAAAGAAAGGAGTACCAAAACATCTAATAAGAGCTATACAGAGCCTATTTAGAGAAAATATAATAATAATGACAACAATAAATGGAAAACATGCTGCAATCATTAATCAAGGTGTAAGACAAATGTGGCCATTATCACCTATTTTATTTAACATATATATTGACAAAGTCATAAATGAGTGGCTACAAATTTTAAACAGACAATTTATAGTAAATAATGTAAATATTAGCACAGTATTGTTTGCAGATGATCAAGTCATTATAGGCTCAACAGAAGACAGTATCCAGGAAGCAATATATAAATTGGATTATATAGCTAAACAATATAATATGACTATATCAACAGACAAAACTAAGAGCTAAAATAGCCCTTGGAAAAAATATAATAGAACAGGTAAATGCATTTAATTACCTTGGCTATAAAATAACATATAAAAATAATGATTTACAAGTAAAATTAAACAGATGTACACACTTCTGTGGCACAATAGCTCAAACTTTAAAAAATAAAGTTAGAAAAGAAACTATAATGTAACTCTACAACAATGGCCCTACCAATGCTGTTATATGGAAGTGAGAGTTGGACATTAACCAAAGATTAGAAAATTAGAATCAGTAGAAATGAAGTTTCTTCAAACCATAGCAGGTGATACACTTCTTGATCACAAGAAAAGTGAAGATTTTACTGAAACGATCCAAAAAATTTAATTGTGAATGATATTATCAAAAAGTATAGATAAATATGGAAAAATCATGTATTAAGAATGCGCGAAGAAAGAATAGTCAAGGTTGCCTTGAACTACCAGCCAAAAGGCAGAAGAAATGTGGGAAGACCATTGAGAAGATGGAGTGAGCAGTTTTCAGGAGCTGGAACAGACAACAAGTCTAATCCTTGCAGTTGATGATGTTTTATTAATCTACATTAAGGCGTCCATTAGTTTCCCAATATTTGAATTTCTTCGGCCATTCATCTTTATATTTAAAATATATAAAAAAATAAGGAAAATGTAAATTTTTAAAGCGATTGAATAAAACAAGTCGATGCCATCGAAGTCTTTAAATTTTATACCTCAAAATACGGTTATATTTCTTTTGGTAAAGTTTGTTTCCCAGCATGAAGAAAGTTGAGAAATAACATGGAGAAAGTTAGGAAACAAACAAAAATGCATATAAACGAAACAGACAAGTACACACGAGCGGTTGGTTCATATAGGTGGCGTCCTGTTCTTGTGGGGAGATCTTCCGCCAGTTTTCTTCGGTTCGTATTTGTTCACTGTTTTGCAAGTCGCCCTGTGGTTGTCCCAATTTTGGGTGCCTGTCGAGGTTCTCATTGGACTATTTCCACTGCACACGTGTTCTTTCATTTCCGTTGTTTTGTCTTGCACTTTTGTCCAGTTGTTAATTTTCACATTTCGAGAAGTTTTGGCTTTTGGGAGCTTTTGAAGTGATGAAATTGGTTGCTTCGTTTCAAGTCATTCCCGTTTCTGTGAAACCGGTTCTGGTTTTTTATTTACTTTATTAAAATTTTAAATGTTGCTTCAAACGACAGATGAATATTTCCTAGGGTCTGTGGGTGAGAACTAAAAGTCGCAAAATTTTTCTTCAGTACAGATTTCGTAAAAGAAAAAAACAGCTTTGATCGGCATTTCCCTACCCATGGGGTAATACCGATCATATATTTGTCCCGTGTATTTTATATGAGAAATTTTGAGGGATGTTGATGATGGCTTGCTTGCAAAAAAGAATGTTAATGCGCATAGTCGAACGACGTCGTTTTGTTTGTAGGTGAGGGGCCCACTTACTCATCGCTCTCTTCAGCTATTTCTGGAATTTCGTAATGCTGCAAAATGGTTTCAGCAGACAAGTAATCTGTAAATGTATCTGGGATCATAGGAAAATACCCGTTTGTTTGAACCCAAATACAGCATTTCCAATAATGGCCACTTTGGAATATGCTACGTGGAACAAACCAACAATATCTTTGGAGTTATTTTCTATAGGGAGGTGGATTTAATTTTGAGATCACATTCACGTCGAAAGGCAGATTTCGGACGCGAATGTAAAGTGACGTCCAGAGCCTGAAGTCGATGACACGTGTGTGATGGGATGGAAAGCATACTTATGGCATTATCACGACACAAATCATAAGACTGTAACATAGTGTTACTGCCATGCTTGTCCAATATCAAAAGAACTTGATAGTCAACTCTAGCCTTTGAGTGATGAAGTGTTTTATCCAAGTAAGGAATAAAGCTTCATTTGACCAACCATTGTGGGAACAAGTATACAACGCACACGGAGCATCCTTTTGCAAGTGTGGTGACGCCCTTTTTTCTGGGGAATACAAACATAGATGGAATATAGCCCCCTGCAGCATTCATGCAACAAATCACGGCTATTATTTTCCCTCGCTCTGAACTAACCACATATCCAATTCTCTTTTCCTTTGGTCCTAACTACTTTTCCAAGGTCTTGGACAGTAGTCACTCCCGCCTCGTCAATGTTAAAAATACGATACGGTGTGAAAGCGAATTTTGTGATCACACTTCCCAAATTGTCAAAAAATATTTTTACTTCCTGCCGGTTGAAAGCTTTAATACGGTTAATACTAACTCTTCCGGTTTACAGACACTTAAGGGATTTCTTTTCGAGAAAACCATACAGTCAGTCTTTACCAGCTAGGCAGGATTATTTGGGTAAATTGTTGAACGTTGCCGCCTCAGCTTATGCAAAAGCCACTTTGCGGACTTACAATGGAGTTAGATCATAAAAATAATTGTCCATCAATTTTATTCGTTCAGCCAAAGCTGCTTCCTGCTCTTGAGTAAAAACTGTTTTTCGATCAAGAAGTGGATCTCCTGAAATCCCCTTAAATTTTCTGTCATGCAGTGTTGTGAATGGAATGTTGAACTGTTTACTTGGTGCTATAATGGAATGTTCTTCATTGATAAGTACCCGCCTGTTGCAGCTTTTCATCACACCATCCTTCCGTAGTTGTAGTCCTTTTCCACGTTCTAAGCATCTAAGTATTCTTGCAATATATTTTAGCCAAAAGTAATACAAATATGAAAGGACACCGCATTAGAATTTAGATCTGTGAGGGGTTGTGCCGATCATTGATCGCTATTCCCCCACTCATCTGATTGGTGCAACCCAACCATGCATACTACTGAATTCTATGACCTAACAATTCGATAAGTTAGTTTAAAACAGGGACCAAATACCTAAATAATAGCGGTAAAGGTATTTAAACCGGTATAGAAATACCTTTACCTTTATTATAACTTTATTCAAAATACCTTTAAAAATACCGGCATAAGATGTCAAATACCGGTATTTTTAGAGGTATTTTACTTTTGTCCGACGTCTATACCGGTAAAAAAACCTCTAATTAAAGGTATTTCAGTAGAATCATATAGGTATTTAGGGGAAAATCATTGTGTTTTTTACCTCTGAGATGGCCCAGAGGAACAACTATTAACACTGCAGAGTTTCTGACCGGGAGGACCTACGGTACGAGACTCGGCTGTGGCGGATTTTCAACACTAGCCATGTTCTAACTAGTTCGAGTTTTGCCGTTGGCTGGGAAAGAATTCTAGTGGTCGGGTTTCCTGAATGGTAGTTTTCTATGGTTTCTCCGATCGGTACCAGACGAATGCTGGAGTAGTACTTAAACACATGGTCACTGCTCGCTCATTATCTTTTGGTCCTCATCCTTTTGCCTTAAATACACACCTCTTTCACGCACTACACTATTAAACATCTCGGGAAACCAGTGAGAGCCTGGAGTTTGTTCCGATTGATGATTGATTATTAGTGATTTCGGGCGCGTCAACTGTTAAGGTAATTAGTCCCGTACGTATAGTGCATGCGTTTTTCTCGAGAGGTGGCAGTGATCTTCCCCGCAGGATGGTGAGATCCGGCGCCGACCTACCGTCGGCTAACGGGGTTTCCCTCAACAAGATATCTCCCACTAGCGGGGCCCCGCCCCAGCTGAGACAATCTCTAAGTCCCCGACCAGCCTCCCGGCATGTGTGGTAGTGTAGTGCATGTTAGTGTAAGTGTGTGTAAGGGGTGAAGATAGGACAAGAAGAGGAAGGAAAAATCGCGCGCGGCCCGTGGCCGTTTGTTAGGATACTGCTCCGGCATTCCCTTAGTAATGATCGGAGAAACCACGGAAAACTACCGATCTGAGCAGCCGGCCGTTTCTTCTCCTGACAGCGGTTTGTTCCGACTGATCGGGATACGAGTATACTATTTTGAGGAGGGGACGACATTTAGTTCGATGCCGCATTTCATTAGCAGGAGAGGTACACCAGCTTCTTCGGATTAATTGATTGATTTATTGATGTTTTCAACAAATTCCATGCCGACTGTCATTAACCCCGTTTATATTTTTCATGTTTTATCCCGGAAGGTGGCGGTACTCTGACGCTGGATCTTGAGATCCGACACTGACCTACTCGTACATATCGGCTTGCGGAGGATATCCACCTCTAAAGGCCCATTCACAATGCAATCACAAACATAAGCATAACACATAGACATTAACACAAGCGAAGAGTTGGCGTATTCACAATGTCGAACATAAACATAGGCAAAATAAGAGTTTCTATTGGCTATGAGATGCAGCACACGAATCGACATGAATAGTTCGCCTATCGACTTCGATACTCGATTTTGAGTTAACGAACTGTGATTGGCTCATTCCTTACGTCTGACATAAGCATAAGCACAGAAGCTTGAAGCTTGCAAGCTCTTAAGTTAACGTCTTACGTGTTATGCTTATGCGAACGCATTGTGAATGAGTCCACTTGTAGACGTAGTCCTAACTTTTATGTTAACGCCATGCTTATGCTTATGTTTGCATTGTGAATGGGCCTTTATTGTCCATAGACCAGTAAATATTTATCATTTTAGCAACAATGATTCTAACTTTTAGTTATCGATTTGTAACTCCTGTCAAACTGCTATTTTGAGATGTTCATTTCAGGCACAATTTGCGGAGCCTAACTGGCCGTTCTAACGCATATTTCGAATATGTTTATAAAATTATAAATTGTTGCAAAATTGTTAATTCGCGGTTTATGATTCTGGGACATCGGGAGACTCTCCCCCTTTAGACTTGCAAAATTTGGAAATTGTTTATAAATTTGCAATTGTTGCAAATTTGTTTTTGTCTAATTTGAATGGCGTTTAAATGCGATGCAAAATTCCGGAATCCGATCGGCGCTATCATATTTCGTTCTCGAGATATATGTAATTGTTTATAAGAAATCAACATCTTAGTAGACCCCATTTGTTTGCGCTTAATTCATTCGCTCTATACAAGCATACTGAAAAACAGTTCTCCAATGCCGCGCTTTTGCCTGCCACATACGTTTAAAATGCACTTGCTTGTAAACAAATTCTGTGGCCAATTTAATTATGCTAAATTCGTATTTTTACGGCGAGTATGAGCATAAAGGCCCATTCACAATGCAATCACAAACATAAGCATAACACATAGACATAGACATAGACATAGACATTAACACAAGCGAAGAGTTGGCGTATTCACAATGTCGAACATAAACACAGGCAAAATAAGAGTTTCTATTGGCTATGAGACGCAGCACACGAATCGACACGATCGACTTCGATACTCGATTTTGAGTTAACGAACTGTGATTGGCTCATTCCTTATGTCTGACATAAGTATAAGCACAGAAGCTTGAAGCTTGCAAGCTCTTAAGTTAACGTCTTACGCGTTATGCTTATGCGAACGCATTGTGAATGAGTCCACTTGTAGACGTAGTCCTAACTTTTATGTTAACGCCATGCTTATGCTTATGTTTGCATTGTGAATGGGCCTTAAGAATCTACCCCAGCGAGACACCGCCTCAGCCGGAACAAACCAAACTCTCGACAAGTGTAATGCGTATGATAGTACGATATAACGTATGATAGTCGTATAACGCGTGTGTTGCTAAGGAAAGAGATTAGGACAAAGAAGAAGAAGGAAAAATCGCGTGCGGCCCATGGTCCATTTGGAAAAGTAATGCTCCGGCATTCGCCTGGTATTGATCAGAGCCGCAATTTGGAGGAGCCGCAATGGCTAAATTAAGGTAGAGTCGAAAAGTACGCCACCGTTAGGATTCGAACCCTACAACCCGATCAGAGTCGCAGCAGAGACAGCAGTGTTGCTGGCTCTGTTCTAAATTAGCCCACCTCCTGAAAGTCAACATGCACCACACTTACGGAACTAATTATCATAGCAGTTGTCGTACCGGAAAATAATAATTCGATTCATTAACTATGATTTTTCTAATGTACATCTGTTCATCTTATGCAATGTTTTTCCCAATTTCACAATGTTTTTTCTCTGCCTGCCAGATCAGTCCAACACGAAAACACAACACACACCGTGCTGGATACTCGGATTGATATTGCGGAAATCGTCGCGCGCCGCCGGTTCTGCTGCCGTTGCTCTTACGCCGCACCGGCGTTATCAGTGTATCTGTCGGCAGGGTATCCATTTCCTCGGAGGGTATGCAGGGCGACAAGAACAGGTGTTACGAGACAGTTTCAAATAGACGAGAAGGACAAACACATGCATGAATCCAAATTTAATTATTGCCAAGTGTCCCTGAAAATATCTCGATATAAATAAAAATAAATATATGCATATATTTCGATTTTCCATTTTAGAAAACAAAATATTTACAATAATGGTCTAATAAAAAAGTCTGTTCCTGTGCACTTCAAACTAAAGAGAGACCAACGGAAATGACCTTTGCCATCAATTGTGAAAGGACAAACGCGCTAGCGATCTGACACCAGTTGATAGTCTTCGCTTAACGTTCCTGGCGCTGCCGATGAACTTCGAAATCAGTTGCCACTTTGCAAGAGGTGACCCCATCTCGATCAGGTTTTTCGCCCAGTTTCCCTGATCCATTGAGCAAATGCTGAGATGGCCCCTTGTTTTGCTTCTGGACATAAATGTAACTTCATTTTCTGTGCACGTCTTTTAGAATTCAGTGGGAAATACAATTATTCAAATTATCGTTTCCATGTTGTCGCGGCAGGAAGTAATAAGAGCCAAAATTTATTGCTTATTTATCCTTGAAAATAGATTTTATTACATGGGAGTTTTTTTTCTCCCTTTCAAAATTCAAATTTAAGTAGTATATGACTTAGTGTAGTGATCACAGAATTTTGAAAATGTGCACACAATTCACTTTTCCCCATAGCACGTCATACACAGTTTTTAACTGTTTTTTGACGTAAAATAAATAAATAAATAAAAAGAGCTGCGAGGGCTGCGCCGTTGCATAGTCGGTTTCCGGAGGTCAGCGATTTCGCCCACGGGCGACTACGGTTCGGCCCAATACTTAGATTTCGCTCAGACAGGGCACTCGGAAGTGTGGAGGATTGAAATGTGAGCGACGAATATTTGACCATTGGCCTCAGTAAACTTTCTGCCGAGTGTGTGTGTGTGTGTGTGTGTGTGTGTGTGTGTGTGTGTGTTTAATAGAGAGGGGAGAGAGTTGAGGACAGAGAGGAGAGAGAGGGGAGAGAGATGGGGAGACAGCGAGAGGGGTGAGACAGAGAGAGGGGGAGACAGAGAGAGGGGGAGACAGTGTTTTTTTACGAGGGTAGGGGAAAATCTTCCAAAGCATTGCAGAGCCCACCCTCCGCAGCGAGTAAGATTAACAGCTAGCCTGTGCCTGCCGAGTCTTCAGGCAGAGCATCACAGGAAGGGCAGATCGGCTTATCGCTCTATGCAGTGGTTGATTTATAAAAAATTAGGTCCAGGGACGCTCACCAAATTAATTATTAATTTAATGAAAATAGTTATATATTTATTGTCTAATTTAGTAATTATTCTCGAGATACCGGAACGCCGTTCCGTCGCGTTCTGCCAAATATGCCCACTGATATCACGGGATACTCATTCGAAATCGTTCTTTTACCCGAAGCTTCCTTAAAACTTTTGCGGCATACCGAACTCCAATTCTCTTGGGACACCAGCGTTCTAGTGACGATGGTATCAGGAGTCACTACATGCAGGAGAAGGTGGTGGAGTTCTTCTCTCTCCTCAACGAAGCGTGGACAGTGAAAGAACACGTGCTCCACATCTTCAACAAGTGGATCATATGTTGGGCATGAGGAGCCTCGTATTATCACTTTTTCTTATAGTAAAGTCCTTCCCTCAAAGTAGCTTGTCTATTTTCACTTAGTAATTCGGAACTCCCAGTTTTTTAACGCAGCAAGTATGGAACTCCACCTTGCCGTATTAAATGTGTTCCTGTCGTCGAGGGTAACAATAGCGCAATGCTTCTTTGCACCTCTTCTCCATCGTTTGCTCTCAATAGCCTTGCATGTAATGTCGATGGCGACCCTAATAGTGTCCACTGTGGATCTCACCTTCCAAAAGCCATACTGATTGTTAGGGCCCGAATTTTAATGACCTAAAAATAAGCGAAATATGCAAGCATTTATGACCTAAAACCTCTATAAATATGACCTTCAAAAATTAAATATAACTTTATACAAGTTTATTTTTTTAAAATTTCTGTTAACTTTTTAGGTATAACAAATACAAAATTCACTCAAGAAGAGATTGTGAGTACGGTACATACGGCTTGCAGTCTTTGGAACTAACTAGCATTTTAAAAAAATTGCTTGTCTGTAAAAAAAATCAACAGTACAATAAAACTCATCAAACCAAACGACTTGCTTTACTACTGCATACTTCTTGTTTAAAATAATCCTTCTCTTTCAAATAATCCTTTGTAGTATATTTTTTTGTTTATTTGTGACAATATCACCTGATACATTATCTTGCGAGACACATTTTCACGCCTTTTATTCTTGTGTCCTTAAAAATATGACATACGTATGCATTTTGGGGCGAAATTTGGCCAAAATATGACCTCTTACTAAAAACTGTCCTTAAACATATGACAAATACATGCATTTATGGAAGAATTTGGCCCAAATATCACCTTTTACTAAAAACTGTGTAAATATGACTTTATATGCACAATAAAAATACGTTTTTCTAATCGACAATACCTGGATTCGTGCAAAAATTGTTTTAAAATTCACCCGAAGGTTCAGAAAAAATATATGACTTGTCATTAAAATCCGGGTCCTACTGATTATTAGATAGTTCCTGTGGTCCCTTCGTGTAGGCTTAAATTCGTTTGCAGATGATCCGCTCTAACACCTTGACGTCAGTATCTAGTAAACATAGGTCGATATGCTGACGGGTCGCTAAGTGGCTTATCGCCTTTCGGAAGGAGGACCAGCCGTTGTTGCTTCCAACGACGGGGGAAATTCTCCTCTCGCACGAACGCATTGTATACCTCTAAGAATAGGTCTGGGCGGGTCCTAAAAGCGTTATTAATAGTAAAGTTTGGCACCCCATCCAAGCCGGGTGTTTTGCAATCTCGAACCTTATCGCAAGCTCTAGAGAGTTCGTCTAATGAAATCGCCGGAACATCGTGTAGATCTTCAAGAGGATCCATAGACGGCAACACATCTGTCTGATGAGAAAACAATGTAGCAAATATCTTCTTCAAGACTGGGGCAAGTCGGGGGTGACTTGGACAGATCCTTGAGCCTGGCCGTTACCACCTTATACGGACGAACTCAGAAGTCACCATCCCCCTCGTTGCTTAACTCTATCCAGCAGCGATCCTTGCTGATCTTAACAGCTTTTGTGAAATCTCTTCTGGCGGCCATGAAGTGTCATAATTTGGGCGACCCCACCCGCGCTGCGCCAACCTACGTGTGCGGTAGCAATCTTAGCGAAGTTCCGCGATCTCGTTAGTCCACCAGTACACTGGAGAACGGCGTTATTCCTAGAGGCTTTTCGTCATTGACGTATCACAAGCGTCAAAGATCCGGTTCATAACAGTTCCTTCCATATCCTCAGAGTTTCCGACCAGCATAGCTTTGCCCTCCATCACGGCAGTGAAAGAATCGTGATCGAACGTCCTGTGGTTTCATGTTGCTCTTCTCCTATCCCTTGCAGAACTTAGCTTACACTCATCTCTGATTTCATATACAATAGCTTGGTGGTCGGTATGTGTATAATGATCGCTAACCTCCCACGCCGTATCACACGCGAATGTCAAGACAACGATAGAGCTGCGACCATTCATGACGAAGGTCGGGCTGTTACCCGTGTTGCAGAGGTAGACATCTAAACGGGCAAGGCTGTCCAGGAGAGCCATCCCACGTTGGTTCGTTATCCTGCAGCCCCTCCCCTCGCAGGGGGGAATCACAAGGGCGTAGGTTGTCGTGATTTCTGGTGGTGTCGTAGTAGACCACCCGAACCCTGAGTCTCACGGCATCGCTCGTGTCGTTAGCTTGACGGTGCAGGCAGTGAGAAGGCGATGCAAAGCTCCTGGTAGTCGGGTCCGCCCGGCTACCCACCAGTTGGGCCAATGGCGCGTCGACCTTTGGGCAGGATCGGGTGAAGGATGCTTTTCGGAGTACTCTGGATCCCACACATAGTCCGGCGGGAAAACTGATACCACCCGTCAGGTTGCTCAGGTTCCGGCGGTACCCACGTCGATAGCCCAAAGGTGTAGGCAGTGGAAAGATGGGATGGAGGCTGCGAGTCGCCCGGACCTTAGTTCGGGTGGCCCCCAGTTGGAATCTCGGATTCATCGTGGCATTGGCCCGATACTCTGGGCAAAAAGGAGGAAACTTGTCCCCGGCGCACGTGAGTAGCGCATTGTTTTGGCTCCGGTGCTAGACTGGATAGCTAGGACGTCCGAGCTGGCAGGGCGGCCCATACCCAGGCACTGAATGGGGAGGTTGCTGCGACGGTAAACCGGGTTCCGGGTGGATCCAGATATCAGGCCGTCGGCGCACTTGTGCGTCGGTGGGAGGTGCGGATATGGGCGAAAAGCCATAGGTGATCGCCCCGGGGACTTGTCCCCCTGATAAAGCACGGTTCATTTAGTGTAGACCACGTGAGATTCGTACCCTACAGCCTCACTCAGTGGCCCATACATTAAAGTCCCCAGCAATAATAAGAGGCCTTCGTTCTTTCGCACCAGCGAATAATCTATCGATAATGCCTTGAACTCCTCAAGCGTCGCACTGGGTAAGGCATAAACACTGTAAAAATATATACCGAACCCCTTGATCCAGGTGAATCCATTCCCTGGGACTTGTGTTATCTCCTCGACTGGACTATTGCCACAAATCCACACCGCCGCTCGGTTAGACGGCTACGAAACCCATTGAAGACTGGTTATATTTATAAACTTCTCGCACAGGATATCGACGTCTATCTTCAGCTCGCGCACCCTCAGCCTGAAGTCTTGCGTCGCCTCGCAATGATTAAGGTTGAGCTGAAGGACCCTCATTCTTCCAACTCCGTTCCGTCTTCCTTAAAGCCTTTTGGTAATAGGGGCACTTATAGTTACCGGTCTTTCCCTTGACAAAGGCAACAAATAGGGGGCTTATTGTAGGTCTCAACAAAGTGCCCTCCTTCACAGAACCGATGACCATTCTTAGGTCTGTCAGGTCCCTTACAGTCACGGCCGTTTGGGTGCCACCCTAGGCGGTGCGAATGGACTTATCTATTACTTTCCTGTCCTTGGCTCCCTCCACCTGTCTCTCAAAGGCCTCAAAAATGTCTTTATCTGTCGTGACTTCGTTCAGATCTTTAATCTCTAGGAGTGCCTCACTACACAAAGCCTTTACCTCCGCTTTTCCTTGTAATTGATCGATTACTGTCGTCTGAAACAGCGCTGCCTTCGAGCAGCTCGCGGGTCCCATCTCCAAAAGCAAGTCTCCCGTGCCTCTCTGTCTTATTTTAACTACATTGAGGCCCAGTTCTTCAAGCTCCGAGGATTCCTTCATTTGTCGAAAAATTCCCGCGCACGTCGCCCCATCTTTGGCTCTCAATACAAGGCATCCCGACGCTTGGGAATGGAGTGCGATGTTTTCTTCCTCCTTGCTCCAACTGTCTTCCAATCGCTCTCGTGTACGTCATCCGACTCAGGTGGGCTCCTCTCAATGGTGAGCGACTCCTCCACCCTTGGTAGCTCGACCATTCCCGACAAATATTTGTGTTAGAATTATGCCAGTATTTAAAAAAAAAATAATATTGTTAAGTATCAAATACACTACAAAAATAATATACAATATGGAGGCGTTATTTCAATGGTGGTACAACTCCTCATTTTTGAGAAATTGAGTTAACTCCATTTTCAGCTCTGTGCAAGTGTCATATATTTATTCTGAAAGTGATTTAACTTCAAGTTCTTTCTGTGGATGACTTACCACGTCACAATAAAAGTGAATCAAAAGAAATTGCAATCTATTTTGATAGTGATACAACTCCACTGGTATGGCCATGTGGTTTTCTACAAGTCTCATGATGAGTGATATTCAAGATATTTATAGCGTTGGAACAACAAAAAGAATATAATTATTTCGCACATTTTTTAACACATGAATTAAACTTAACGGTCTATGTGTTCAATGACCTTAAAAAAACCTGTAATAAGAAGGGCAAAAACGAACAAAATAGAGTTTGTAACTGGCTAAAATTTAGATGGATTACATTTGTCAATGAGAAGTCTTTTAAAATTATGTACAAGTAAACCTTAAATCAATACACTGGTTTCTACACCGTAAACTTCACTACACACAAACCAGAAATGGTGGTGTTGCAATCGCAATAAATAAGTCCACTGAACATTACCAACTAAATAATCTGCAATCTAACACATTTAAAAATGCACATGTTATCAAAACAAAAGAAATTCCATATTTACAAATTTCTTCAGTATACAAAACCAAATATCTCTCATAAAACCAATTATATTTTTTATTTTTTCAATTCAAACAAACCCTCTTTCATCTCTGGGGACTTCAATGCAAATCACAATGGATGGGGAAGCAGATTAAACAATTTAAACTGACTATTATTACTTCAAGATATTACAAATTTTACCTTAATTATTCACTCCCAAGATTCACCAACACATTTTTCATACCTAAATGATGTACAACCAGATTTAGTAGATTTTGGAATTTCTGAAAACATACCATGCTATGTTACAACCAATGATTTAAATGTAGTTCCTTCTGATCATTGTCCTCTATCTTTCACATTATTCCTCCAACACAATCTAAATACGAATATCCATTTCATATACAAAAAGTAAATTGGCCATTTGTTCAAGATTTAGTTAATCATCTTCTGTCCCTTATTCCTAACCTTCAAACATCAAGTCAAAAGGATTGATACATCTCACTCATACGTCATACAATTTTGGATGCTAATGATTTGATTGCACCCTCTCCTCTTAATATTGATACTTGCCCATCCATCCCACTTTATATATAGAGATTCGTTCTCCATAAACGTAAAGTTAGAAACTACTGGTTAAGACATAGATCTATTTATCTTAAAACTTATTTAAACTTCTTAACAAAACAAGTTCGCCAACTTTTATACTTACATCAATCTAATCACATTCTTCATATATCACATTACACTAACATACATGATTCATGTCTATGGTACACAACCTGTAAAATACTCAAAAAAACTACAACCATTCCTCTCCTACTTGATCAAAATAAATGCATATACCAACCCCAAAACAAATGTAAAACTTTCTCTAATTATCTACCACAAACATTTACTCCTCATTCTTCTACTAATGCTCAAAACGACACTTTCATCTTATCACAAATAGAAAATAGTACATTTTCATTCACTCCTAGTGATGTATCTTTTATTTCACCTTTTGATGTACTTAACTTCGTTGATATACTAAAACCAAAATTTTCTTTTGGACCTGACCTAATTTCTCCATACATCATTAAACAATTTCTTTTTTCAATAATCATTCGCTACATTGCTATTTTCAATTCCTGTCTTAGACTTTCTTACTTCCCTAATGCATGGAAAATAACACATGTAATTCCCATTGTCCAATCTAACAAATCTACTGAAAATGCTTTTAATTATAGACCAATTGGCCTACTATCTTCAATTGGTAAAATATTTGAAAAATGCATTATTTACAGACTAAATAATTTCTTAAATTCAGTTAATGCTATACCACATTTCCAGTTTGGATTTCAAACTATTTTTATACTAACCACCAACATTTAACAGAGGAAATTTTATTGGCATTTCATAACTATCAATATTTTTATGCAGTTTTTTGATATTGAAAAAGCATTTGATACAGTATGGCACACTTACCTATTATATAAACTTTCTCTTCTAAAAGTTCCCAACTACCTATACAATTTAATTAAAAGCTTTTTAGAAAATTGTATCTTTCATATTCGTTTCAAACAACACCTTTCACTTGCTAAATCAATCCATGCCAGGGTCAGTACTATCTCCAACTCTTTTCAACTTATTTCTTTATGATGTTCCTACTACTATGAATACTTCCATAGCTTTATTTGCTGATGACTCAGTTCTTTATAGCACAAATTCAAATTTACAAACTGCAATATTATTCTTACAAACGCATCTAAACCTAACTGAAAATTCATTGAACATGCAACGGGCATGTAAAATTCAATCTTTCAAAATGTAATTTAAAAATTTTTTCCTTAAGACACATTAACGTCTTACCTCCTTTAGTTTTTCGTAACGACAATATACCATGACTTCCTTCTAATGAATCTGTAAAATATTTAGGCATTTTAATGGACAGAAGACTTTACTGGAAAAACAATATTTTTCACAGAATATCTTTAGCTAATGAACGTTGGGACAAACTACTTCCTTTAGTAAAATATTCAAATTCCCTTAACATCAAAACCAAAATTAAAATTTATCTAATGATGACCTGGCCCATTCTCACAAATACCTGTGCTATCTGGGGTTCCACTTCAAAAACACCAATAAACAAAATTCAAGTATTTCAAAATTCTTGCCTGAGAACTTTTTAAAGCTCCATGGTTTATTCCCAATGATCAAACTCATAATGAATTATGCATTCTACCTATCAAAAATTATTTTCTACTACTCTTCATTAAATTTTATTCTCATATAAATTATATACCATTTTCAGCTATGTAAACATAACCCTCATCAAAACAGAATAAAACGAAAACTTCTGAAACATTTTTTTCGTCCTCCTTAGCATTTCTCATCAACAGTAAAGCTCACCTATAGCAAATCAATTTAATTTATTTTTCGAATGATGCATTAGCTACAATTTGTTTCTCCTTCAACTCTTATAATGTAAAATAATTTCTATATTTCTTAACCTTCTGCCAAAAGCCTCACAGGCTAATGCAAGTAAATATTCAATAAAAAAAATACAAACAAATAATTTTATTTACAGCTAAAATACACATTGTGTATTGTTAGTACATTTATGTAGAACATGAATACACTTAATTTAATGGCAGACATCTGTTTAAGCTTTAGAATTTTTTTAAAATTGTATTTTTCACGCCTTGTGAAAGAAAAAATCTCTATCTTCAATGTTATAGTTGTAAGAAGTAGTCTCTATAAATTACGCTCTTACAATTAAAAATAAAATAATAATAATAATAATAATAATAATAATAATAATAATAATAATAATAATAGTAATAATAATAAAACAACTGATTTCAACAAAATCCGCAACATTCTCTGAAGAGTCCACGCTATCCGAAGACAAAGTTTGATCAAAAAATTTGGCGCTGTTTCTGAGATTTCGAAAATGTTTTTTAGGCTTCGTGTAAAGAACCCTCAAAAATCAAAATATCGGTTTGAAACTTCCAAAGCCTCGAGTTCATGCAGATCCGTTGGGAAATATTAATTTTGAAGAAAACGGGATGAACGGTTTAGTTGCTAGCGTTGACCACGGACAGACGTTTTGCCGTCAATCGATTTTTCGGTATGAAGGACGCACAAAACATGAATTCTGGCTACACCACGTGTTAGAGGATTTTTCTCTAAATTTAGCAACAGAATTTATCTACTACGAGGGCACGGCAATAAGTTTTTCTGACGAAAATTCGCCATTTTCCGGCGCACGATTATATATTTCTCTCTTTTTACGAAGTACTTCGTAAGCCGAGAAAGTTAAAAGGAGCGGCCCTAAAACGCTTCCTTGAGGGACGACGGACGTCACATAAACTTCGCCGGATAGAAAGTCATCTATTCGAATTCGCTGTCTGACCGCGAAGAAATTCCTTAATCCAGATGACTATCCTCGGATCTACTTCCAATTCAATAATTTTATTTATAAGTCTAACGCGAGGAACTAAATCGAAAGCTTCATAAAAGTTTATAATGATGGCATCAATTCTTTCTTCTTGGTCGAGTGAATCAGCAATGTCTTGACAAACGGTTTTAGCTAGATGATTTTAGCCTGCTCTAAAGCCCGTGTTTCAACTAGGATGTTATTCTTGATCTATGTATGACGCAAGTAGTCGGTAATTTGATGTTCTACTAGTTTACATTCTACGACGTTAATTCAGGTAATTGGCCTACAGTATGGCATTCATGACCGATCTCCGCCATATTCACACGAGAGGCGAAGTCGCCCCCGCCGAGGTGCCTTCGGACGCAATTCCTGCTACCAGTGTGGAAAGTGCTGGTGCTTATCCAAAGTGGAAAAAGTATAGTTTAAACATATTTTAATGGTATGTTCGGCTACTTGAAGTTGAACTGGTTTTTGCCTGCTGCCAGCCAGTCGACCGTCTGAGCCCATGCAGGCGTGAATCCAGCCGATCATGGGGGGGGATCGTAGATTTTTGTTAAATAATAAACATATTTGTTATTATTTTGTATATTATTTATGTTCTGTAGATATGCTACTATACAATATTCTTGTTTAAATAATTGCATAATTCGAACATAAATAAATATTTAAAACAATTTTGCCATATAAAGGAAGGTAAATGAAAACTCTAGGTCTTGGGGGGGGGTCATGTCCCCCCTGGATTCACCAGCGAGCCCACGGTGGTGTGACTCACGAAACATTCCTCTCATGGTGGAATTATTTCCACCATGCTTCCTCTCTTGGTCTGCGGTGGCTGTGTCTGAAGGACTCTGCCGCTTCTCGGTGGCGCCACTGAGTGACTTCATGTGAAGGCACCCTAAAGAACATTCTCAGAGGTTGTTAGTTGGAGCCCAGCCAGCCTATTCACCTCCGCTGAGAAATGTGAGTAAGACTGTAAAAGAGAGATATGGCCAGGATACTGTGTCATTCCAGAGGCACTCTAACAACAGCAGATAATTTTCTGTTGTTATTAAAGTTGCTTATCTGCCAAGGTAACTATTCAATATATCATATGCATGCTCATCATCATCACCCATCATTACCATTTCAATTTTAAATGTATTATTGTAAAATTTCAAATATTTTTTGTACACGCAAACCCTCTCTGTCCCACTCCCAGCAGGTACAGAATTCGGCAACCACAAACAATGGGGTGACATTTACAGTGTGGTTGACCAATGAACTCTGAATGCACTCTGGATTGGGTTTAGTAGATTCATAGAGATCTGGACCTGGAGGATGAAAAGAGTAGATGTAGGATAAAAGGATGGACTTGACACCTATCTAAATGTTTCAACAATCAAAAAGGCAAGCCTTTAATATTATTCAGTTGTATTTATTTACATAAATTTTTAAAAAGTTCTGAAAACACATTTCCAATTCAATGATTGGTACAAATTTTCTCCCCTTTTGTTTGAGCATTTATGCATTCCCAATGTATTATTAGGAAAACAAATAGTTATTCTATCTTAAGATTTAAGGGTGAATGAGATGCAGGAAAGAGAAGGAAGGAAAGAAACAAAGAGAGAAAAAAAAGAATATCTATGAATCAATGAAAAACAAAAAGGCATTGAATTTACTATTCACTAGATTAGCAAATGAGACAAACAGGCTTGTGAACATTACACATAGCCATGTTCTGATTTTCAGACTACCTCTTATGTTTAAAAATAGGCAAACTTTAATGTGATTAATTGAAAATATTTATTTAAACATAAACATATTTACTATAGAAAGATGGCTAACTTTTATACATGAATGCTTCAGTAATCGTAAAATACGTCATTTGACAAATATTCATTCCTTTTCGATTTTCCAAATTCGTATTTGGAAAATCTAAAAGGAAATAAAAATAACTTGTTGCTAATAACTTATATTTAAATTTGTGTACTGTAGTTGATCAATCACAGAACTATACTTATTTTCATGAAGATGAAGCAACCAAACAACATCTAAATAAACTCCAAAAACAAAGTTAACTACATTAAAAACAAAACTAAACTATATACTGTACATAAAAAATAATAGCACAGCAAAAACATGAGATATCATTTTCTGTAAAACAATTTCAGGTGAGTGTTTCAAATTATGCTTTTGAAGAAAGAAGTGACAAATCATGTATAAAATAAAAAAACACAAACTTTTAACATTTCCAAATATGATATGTTAATATATTTTTCTCTTGAATCTTATTCCACTGCAGCTGCAGCAAGGGGAAGGATTTTTGCTCACATACACATTGTGTATATCTTTTGATAAATCATACTTTATGTACACCAATGCTATCTGATGTAATCAATGCTCTTCTATTACCTACACTTCTCAAACTTTAAATAAAAATTTTGTTGGGAAGGATAAATATATCCAATCAAATAATACAATTATAAAAATACTACATGATTGATTGAATACAACGTATCCAAACTGAAAACTAAAAAGGGACATGAAGTGAAATCGAACCTTCAAGTGATTCTATCACGTTCTGCAATTGAAAATAAACCATTTTGTTTGAAAGTAATCACAGATAACCAAAGTGTTCTAGTGGTCTATTATTAACGTATCACAGACAATTTATAAATGTTTGACATCGGCAATAGACCTTATAATAAGGATGATTTCAAAACATTCTAATTAGACAGGGCATTCCCATTTTTCTCTTAAAAGTAGGTGTTCACAAGTCCTTGAAAATATTTTTTTAAACTTTCTTCTCAGATATGAGTCCATCCTCAGGTAATTGTTTTTTGTGTCTAACAAAGTCAGTTTTTACTTACTTGTAATTTCACATGACTATGAACTCAAAAGTTCTTTGACATTACTTGCTCAAGAACAGGAGTATACATCAACTATAATTAGCATAATCACAACTAATACTTATTTTGTAAAGGGTACACTTTTTCAGGTTATGACAGTTCTGTTTAAAACAATGCGATTCAATTCTATATACATATGTTTTCTATCAAATGACTAACACAATTAATGCAAAATATATCAAGTTATGAAAACTGCATTGTTTAAATGAATGGTATAAGTTTCTTTTATTTCAATTCAGAAACCTGGAGTCATTCAGCTCAACCAATCATCATCATCTTCTTCATCATCAAATAATGGTGAAGGAGGGGGCTGTGGTCTCCAACCCTGAACACAAAGAATATTTTTATCAATATTAATTTAATAATTTATTGAAAGTCAAAAAACAGTCTAAAAACTGCATGTGACATATAGGGGAGAAGAACGATCTGTGCTACAGATTTTGGCTGTTATCCCTTATTGTGCCTCATAAGAAGGAATGGACTCACAAGAACATGGAGAACGATTATTGATAATGTTGATGAAATAACTAAATTTCCTGCTAATGCTAATTGAAGCTCAAGAAAATGAGTACTCATAGTGAATATTTATGCCTAGTGTAAAAGCAAAGTACTAGCATTTGCTGAACAGTTCACGGTCAACAGGACTGCTTCATAATGAATCCTAACTTCAAAAGGCCAGACCTGGGTGTTACAGTATTATTGACCCAGTACCACGCAGAGAAAATATGCAATCTAATCTCAACACAGGGTTGAGAATAAATTGTACAGAAAATCTTCAAGAAAGAAAAAAGGCATTGTAAAATACATTGATATAATTTTACACAGGATAAAATACACAATTATTTAAATAAAGATTATTATTACTTACTGCATTATTATTACAGTTCAAATTAAAGTTCTGTGGTAGATTAAATACATACTTGTCATTTCCAAAATGAAATTATTTTTTTTTACATCACAGATTTCAGGAGCATTTGAAACTGTTTAATTTATGTTTGAAGACATTAATGATGAAGAGGTTTTGGATTATTTTGGTTGTAAACCTTCATTTAAAAGAAAAAGACGAATTTAGGATATAATTGGAGACAAATTGAAAAATATATTTACATGCTTGAAGCACAAGTGGTGTTCAAGAAGTACAATTTTTAACTTGAGAGAGCGAGCGAGAGAGCTAGAGAGAGAGAGTGAGCGAGAGCGAGAGAGCTAGAGAGAGAGAGAGTGAGAGAGAGAGAGTGAGCGAGAGCGAGAGAGCTAGAGAGAGAGAGAGAGAAAGCGAGAGAGCTAGAGAGAGAGAGAGAGAAAGCGAGAGAGCGAGAGAGAGAGAGAGAAAGCGAGAGAGCTAGAGAGAGAGAGAGAGAAAGCGAGAGAGCTAGAGAGAGAGCGCGCGCGAGAGAGAGCTAGAGAGAGAGAGAGAGCGCGCGCGCGCGAGAGAGAGAGAGAGAGGGAGAGCGAGAGAGAGCGAGCGAGCGAGACAAGAAACAGACAGAGGCTGTCAGAGACGCAGAGAAAGAAACAAAGACAGAGAGAGATATGGCAAGACGGAGAGAGAAAAAGAGAGGGAAGGAGAAAGAGGGAGATTAAGGGCAGAACAACATCTGCTGGGTTCCGCTAGTAAGAATACATTTTTGACTAAATAAATTAACTGAAGGTAGTGAATATTTTTAATAATTTCTCGATGTATCAGGCTTGATTAGGCATAATTGTATTTATGAAAGATTTTGAGGCTTATCTTATGTTGATACATCATTTTTATTTGAAATGAATTTAAAAATATCAGACACATTAATACTCGTGTAAATATTTCTTTTTAAATAATATACAAGTAGTAATTTGTATTTTGCCCCAGCCCTAGAAGCTGTAGAATTCTAATACAAAATTGCTTCAGTTTCTATAACTGTGTGCTGAAACAAAGCTCAGGGAGGTCAAATAAGCTGGGAGTGGTGACGGGAACGCATCATGCTCGCTATGTCTCCCTTACCCCCAGGTGTGGTTAATAAATAAAAGTTTGGAGCCGTTTTTGAGAAAATTTCAATCATGTCTGGGGAGCTTCATGTAAATACCTCGAAATTTTCAAGAAAGTTTTTCAAAATTGCTGCACCTTGAGTCGAGCCAGATCGATCGGGGAATATCCACTTTGGAGAAAATCTTACATATAGTTTAGGCACTAGTGGTGTTCACAGACACTAGCAGTGTTCTGATGGACGTTTTGAAAGAAAACACTTTTTCGGAATCAGGGGACCCCAAAACATTAAATTCCATTGAAATATCGAAGTTGATTTTCCACAGCATTACAAAACTTTCTCTATACTACGTATATTACTCTATAGATACGTACGTATATGAGAAAGTAAAAACAGGGCCCATGCCTGGAACACTGCCAGCTGGCAAAAGTCACATTAATCCAATCCGAAATGTCAAATATATTCATACATTAATTTTATTTTCATTATTTAGGTGTATATTGTTGCAAAATAATCATACAAGTAGAATAATTTACTAATTCCTGAGCTGAAAACCTAACAAAACAAAGAAAAAATAAGAAAACATCTGCCCTATAGGAAAAGAAGCACACAAAAGCCCCTCTCAGCTCATTTAGTTTGGACCGCTACACTGTCCTGAGTGAAGGTACGAAAACAAAGCAATGTTAAAAGAACAATCAAGATTAAAAAAATATGAAAGCATTAAAATCAGAACACTGATAATTAGACAAAATGCTTTACATACCCTTTCAACCGAAGACTCTCTTGGTGTAGCTACTTGCAAATTTATTCCCAATGACTCATCCTTTCCTTTCTCATCTAATTTTTCTTCTTTTCCTTCCTCCTTTTCTACCTGAGTCTCTTCCATGGGAGGTCCAGTTTCAAAGTCAGGTTCAACTACTTTGGGGGGGCTCTCCTTCAAAGTCTTTTGCTTAGATTCTTCAGTCCCAGTCACTTTGTTGCTTTCATCAGTCACATTTTCTCTAAAATTTTCATCATTATTTTTACTCTCCTTTTTACAAATATCTGATTCCGTAATTTTTCCAATGACTTCAGATTTTCCAGACTCTTGCATTTCTTCCTCATTATGAACTGTTTCTCCCACTGCACTGGATTCAGATCTTGATTGCTCATTAGAAACTATTGAAACTGTCTGTTCAGAATCTACCACATCATTGTCTTTAGTTTTCATTTGTACATACTGTAGAGTAATATTCTGTAAAGAATTACAAACTATTTCAATTTAATACACACAAAAATCATGATTTTAAGATAAATTAATCAGTCTTCTAGAGATACATCCCTTACAAAAGATTGGTGACCAACTAAGTTACTTCAGTTACCAGTTATAATGTCAGATATTAGGCAGAGTACCAGTCATCTCAGTTGACCAAGAGTCTCAACATTTCACCATGTATTGAATAGGAAATTTGTCGTGCAGTTTTGAATTGATATTTGACAACATAGATAACTTGAGATATGTGGTTAACTGCCTTTCTCTCCCAAGCTACATTTGGAAGAAGAAAATATTACACAGGAATCAAATCTACATCACCTGTGCAGATTAGTTGCCATTAAAGCTATGAGGATAATTTAGATTGGCAGGATTTCATTATATCAAAGGTTTGACACCCAACTGGAAATGATTGAATGTTAAAAACTAGTGATACTACAACAGCACATACATTTTTTAATTATTTGTAATAGTTACATCGTCTCCTGTATTATATCAGTAGTATACATACCTTTTACGGCTCTCACATGCAACCAATCTTTATAAATGAGTCTCTAAAAAAAGACCATTTCACGGAGATGTGACGAATTGCACTTTTACTTTAAAAATATGGAGGCTTTGTTTAAAAAAAAGCATCTAAATATTCATATCAAATGTAACCCACAACACTAGGTGAGTTATATCGTTAAATAACTCCTAAACTAAGTGTTTTAGGGTCTTAAAATCTAAAATATTGAGGTCAAAGGCCTCAAAGAAATGTTTCTCATGCCCTAATCTATAGGATGAAATATTGTTGGACATTGTATTAACTTTTTTTCGGTTTGGTGCTTATCGATACTACCTATACCTGAAGGAATACAGAATATATTCCTCCATGACTTATATTTCAGCCCTTGGTGCTGGTGGCCATCTTTGTGACGTCACACTTCGTAGGCTTAAATTTCTTTGTGACATCACACTTAGAAGGCTTAAACTTCTCCATCTTATATTTATAATTATTAATTCAAGAGTTCCTCTTGTGATAACAACAAAAAGTACTGTAAATGGTTGCTTGATATTGATGAAGATTGTTTCTTATGCATATAGAGAAACCATTCTTTTAATGTTTTGCTGTGGTCTACAACTGTTGTGTACTCAATTGTGGAGGGAACTACAATGGAAACAGATCACATCTTCCCATGTTTCAATTTCATGATATCCATAGGAAAACGGCAGCTTACGCTTCAGCGCGTGCTTGCCAGCGCTGCTTTAAAGCACCAATGGATGGTTGGCATGTACATTTTATAACACAGTAACACTGACAGCATTGGCAAACAAAAGCTAATAGATCAAAAAATATACAATAGTAATTATTAAACACTATAGTATTCTCCAAATATGCTCATTTTAACACGAATTACACCATTACACATTACTCCTCGTGGCTGATCGGGAGAATAGCTACCCCCCTATGTCAAGGCTACATTAAGTCACAGACGTTTCTAAGCAATTGTTTTTTTCCATTCGTTTGTTTGATTTAATGAAAGTCATTTGCTTTATGCATTCTTCTCCACATATATTGATAAAGGTAAGTTTGAAATTATTCTTTAATTGCATTTCTAGTGAATTCAATTGTATTGGTGAGAATGAGTGAAATTTTAATTGGTAATTTTTTCTGTGAGTTTCGTATGAAAGGGAAATTCGAAATTATTAAGTGGTGTATGAATGTTGGAATTATTGCAAGTAGATGTGAATGTTCGAAGTGTGGAAGAGAAATGAAATTATCAAAAAAATGAAAGTAATGAGCACACCAATACAATCGAAAGCACTTGGAGTGCAATTAAGCGCCAATTGCCTCGGCATGGTGTCAAAGACTAATTTCAGACATCTTTTTGAATATATGTGGAGAAAAAAAACATGTTAAAAAAAGTATTAGTGACATTATGTGGAAATTCTTAACATCTATAGTACCAATTTACGGAACTTCACAAAAAGACTAGACACGAGTACAATATTTTTTACTTTTACATTTTTTAAATTTTCTTACAAGGAAATGACATTTTTTAATGTCTATTTATTTACTATTCCCTCTAAAAGAAATTTTCTAAAAAGTGAGTGTTCCCTTTAAAATAAATTCTCTTAAAAGTGAGGGAGGTATATAAAACAACGTGCGTGCCGGAGCGACAGCGGAGGCGCGAACCAGGTCTCGAGAGCGAGGGCCGGAAGGCCCTCGCGAACGTAGCACGTTGGATCCGTCGGGTAGTGACGTGCGGTAGTACGTCACAGACCACTTGGTGAAAAAAATGCGTTGGTTAAAGAATTGTGTAGGTTATAAAATTAAATTTGTAGTGTGAAAAATACGAATAATCGGTTCACTTAATGAGAGTACGTTGCTACAGAGATTTATACGTACAGGGGGCTTTGGAGCAGGGGGGTAGCTATTCTCCCGATCTACCCTCCTTGTCTGAACATTTAATGCTAAATACTCTATACATTTTCATACATACGCAATTTCCCCAAATTGTCTTTACTAATCAAAGAACAAATGTTTCATTTCCATCTGCATTCAGAATTCAACATGTAAATGATTTAGGATAGGGATACCAGAATTTATGAAACAGTTCGCAGAATATATTGTTCCTCATAGCAGGTCTGTCCTCATAGTTTTTCTGTTTTTGACGTTAAATAAAATATATAAATAAATAAAACAAAGCCTCATAATAGTTGCATGTCAATGTTCAACAAAGAGAAGAATTCAAAAGAATTTCATAATCTTATATCGTTGCTGTTCAACAATGAACTTCTCAAATATACATTGTTGCATTGTTTCCCAAGGCAGCGTAGGAAGTAATATAAAATTGAAATGTTTGTAGAAATTAATGGTGCTAAATTTTTTCAATTTGTTTTTCATGTGAAGTATTAGAAATAATGCTAATATAATTCAAACACAATCAATTCAAAGGCAGTGCCTGTGATGGGTACCTGCATTTATAACAATAGCCAGGAACAGGAGTCATTTCCAACTTTCAGAAATGCAACATACCATAATCAGTGATCAAAATTTCTTGAAGTAAAGAAATAATTTGTTAGTTTTTAAGTTAAATTTATTAACTTCCTTCAATCTACTTTCTTTTATAAGAATAGCAATAGCTTCCAAACACCTCTCATCCTATGTTCACGAATCACAGTTAATTTGGAGTGGGCAAGTATGTTTGTAGTCAAATTACACAAAAAATATTCATATTTTCAACAAAATTCAACGTGACCTTATTCAAAAATCGGTTTTTTATAAACACATTTCTTTAAAAAAAATTGTATCTTTACAACTGTGGTTGTAGAAAGACGCTGAAAATTTTTTTAATTTTTTTAAATTTTCAAAAAATCAGGCATTTCAATGTACATGAGACCTGCATTTTAAGCACATCCTTTACACTATCTAAGGCCCCAATTTAATCAAAACATTTTGTACCATTTAAAAAAAAAATGGTTTAAAAAATGGCCAAATTATACGAAAAAGATTGTACATGACCTTATTTTAAAACTTATCTTTAAGTAACAGATTTCATTTAGGGGAAAAAGCTCTATCTTCAATATTTTATTTGTAGGAAGACATAGTATAGTACATATTTTAGTTGTAGGAAATTAAAAATTTTTGCAATTTTCAACAAATGAGGGTTTTAAACAAAAATGAGAACCGCACTTCATAAAACAAATTCTGATCACCCTAAATGATTTT
>BLKR01007183.1:0-42197 GCA_011170035.1 Teleogryllus occipitalis | reverse complement strand
CTCTAGGTGATCCGTCTTTCTTCTTGGCAACTACAACCTGACTAGCATACTCGGACACACTTGGTTCTATGACACCATCTTCAAGCCACTGTTTTACCTGTTCATTCACTACGGTCTTCTTCTCTGGGGCTAAACGCCTCGGTCTGCTATAAATTGACTGTTCATTCTTCACCACTATATTCATTTCAATTTCTGTGTTTTTCTTCTTTGCCGGTTGGTATTTGGCCACCATGTCTTTAACCTTTAAAACTGCTTCTTTTGATGCCGATGTGCCAATATTCAATTCATCCTTCCGAATAGCGTCTATTTTCATTACAAATGCTTCCGTCCTAATCTTAGTTACTCTGCTATAATGTTTGTTTCTCAATAACTCCGCTTGATCTAATGTCAGTGCCAACAATTGATGGTGTATCAAAAGGTTATAAAATGTCATTGGAAACAACAAAAACTTCGACTTCATAAGAATCGTCATCTATCAGGACATCAGCTGGAAAACATCCCTCTGGAGAAACGTAGCCTTTCCCGAAACCAGAAAGCAGTATTTCTATATCTTGAAGTTCTGGATGTCCCAATTTGGCATGGAGGTCGCTGTTTATTACCGTGACATCACATCCCGTATCCAGTAAAGCCTGAGCCTTCAACCCTTTAATGATTATTTCTTTCTTCTTAGAATTCTTCTGGATTGGAGCAGCTACGACGCCAATAGATTTCCGAACTTCCCCATCATTCTTCACCAAACAATGGGAAGCAATGTGTCCAAATTCGTTACAGCGAAAACACTAAGGTCCTTGATCTTTGAATTTGCAGTCAGCTGACTTATGACCATCTTTACTTCCACAGTTATAACATCCACGTCCTCTTAAGTCCTTATCAGATGAATACTTGTTCTCTTTTCCACTTTTGTCTTTCGTGTCAGATCGATTGTGATTTTTCGATTGACGTCCTCGAACAACTCGCTCATACGACTTTTCATAATTACGTAGCTTTTCTTTGAATTCTTTCATACCAGAAGCTCCATACAAAATCAACTTAGTCCCGGACTCGTCATCGATACGAATTCTTCATTCAATGCCTTCTTTAATTTCCTCCATGACGAGATGACATTTTCTACTTGAATAAATGCTTCGCCAAACAGGTTAAAGATTTCTTCGCAAAAATATTTTTTTGTTTTTGTTGTATTTGTGGGTTAATAAATAACATCACTAGCTCGTAACAATAGCACTTTATTCATCTATAGGATACATTTGATATACTGGCGCGGCACACGCGGTCACACCACTCGAGAACATAAAAAAAGACTCCTGCGCTACCGTTGTGCCGGCCGGCGGGAGAGGGGGGAGAAGCCGGAGTCAGTGTTACCAACTGACCTAATACATAACAGTATTTCATCCCATTCCATAAGAACAGCTGTCTCTTCAAATTCGTTGATCCACTTCTGAATAGGAAATCCTTGCTTCCCGTCAAAAGGCCGTATAGAACCTTTGAGATCACCAAACGTCAAAGCAAACTTATGGGATTGTGTCTGATCGCGTAATTTCATCCGTCTAATCACCTTAACCTCTTGTTCAATTTCGATCTCATCGTCTTCAGTCGACCAGGAACAATACTGGATAGCTTGTTTCGGAGGTTTAGCATCTTTCTCAACTTTTCTTCGTCTTCCTCAATTTCTTCTTCGTTTTCACAATTTTGACAAGTTTCAACTAATGAAGATAAATCCAGCAAGTGATCGCAAATTCGCTCTACGAGGGCATCTTTCAGCCCAGTGTAATCGAGACACAAAATACTACATATTGCGACCAAGACTGCTTCACTAAATTCCTGTGTAATGTAGTCAAGTTTTTCTGTATGTTCATCGGAATCACGTTTAAACGAGAAACCAAGGAATTCCCGTAGGCGTTTCCTATTCCGCCGATCTGTTGATGCTGTCCCGAAGATCAACTTGTGTATGGTCCGTATAACCTTAACAGGTGCCGTAGCAATGTTCTTTTTAATTTTCTCAATTTCCCCTAACGTAGTCATCTTGGTACTGGGTTCAAATTTAAATCACACAAAATAGTAATAATTTAGGTTAAATCAAACAAAATAAAAAGTCAAAACCTGAACATAATCACTTCAAAACTACTGCATTCGAGAATCTTCCACGCACCGCGAACACAAAATAACATACACACTTCTCAATACACGTTCGAAAATTTCAGTGCACTACGCAATTCACAACATCCAGGAATCTTCTAAGCGTCATTCTAGAATTCTCTAATTAACACAAACAACTTCTTAATAACGAGTCACAACACGTTCGAGAGTTTTCGATGGGATGACGTAATATACAAAACTGTGAAATCTTCACGAATCTTCAATGCCGCCATCTTTGTATCTCTGACTTAACCTCTTCACATTAACCACAAGATTTCTTCTTCATGAAACTGTTCTCGTCTTTTTCCAACAGGAATCTCTTTCAATGTTGACCTTGGAAGAACCATCCACAATGTCGCAGGCCTCGTCTTTGCGTCGTTTCGTCTTTCCGTCTTTTCGTCGTTTCACCTTTTCGTCGTTACTCCCGAATAATATTCCCGTCGACTTCGATCTTCACATCCCGGACGAGCCCCCAAAATGTGGGAATCAGATTATTCGGGATTGTCCAACTTAGCTTTAAAGTAAAGAAATATAGTAACGATAAAACTTATTACAACACGTGGCTCTGCTCAACATTCAGCATCGTTCTCCACCTTCTGTTGCCACACACTGCCTGTCCCGCGTGTCTTCTAGCAACTCGTTCCTCTGTTCTCCCTCGACTCCAGCGCTCTCTACTTCTTCTTGTGGGAAACCCAAAAAGTCACGATCAGATTCCCACATTACAATTATACTTTTGATATAAATTTAGTAGGATTATATTTGTTTTAGGATATGACTTGATGTACATAATTGTACTACATTTTTATAATCCTCAGTTGTTAAGATTAGTTCTTGCTCTTTCTTATCTACATCTTGCTTGATGAATGTAGAAATAGGTATTGTAGGGCACACAGGTCGGTGGGGGATCTCTGGTTAGAAACAATCACCTTCTAAAATTACTATGAGGAGTATAGAACGATTCGTGATATCACAAACTACCGAAACATCCGGTAATTTGTAATGGGATGCTGCTGGTATGTCTGTTAGGTTTGGGCAGAAGTTGTGTGATATATGTGCTATTTGGTTTATTATTGCATCACTGTTTAATTCTGAATTAAGTTGTTTATTAATTAGGAACCAGGAGACATTTGTGCTTAATCTTAAAAATTAATTTTGAATTACTTGAATTTTATTGACATTTGTGGGGGCTGTGTTACTTCATATTGGGCATGCATAAAGCATTAATGGACTAATTATACTTTTGTATATTGTTGTACATGACATGGATTTGTGTTTGTTGATTAGTGGCCAGAGATGGAATAATTTATTTATTGCTTGTTTAATTTTGATATCTATGTGGGTTTTCCAGGTAAGTTTTGCATCCGGTGAAGTCATAAATATTTTATGGGCTGTGATGGTGGGGTTCAGGTGATGGGGGAGTTATTACTAGCGAAGTGGGGGAGGTAAACTTTCTGAGTAAGAAGATTTTTGCTATTATTTTGTCGGGAGTGAGTTGAATTTTCCAGATGTTTTCCCAGGTTTCAATGTTATTTAAGTGGCTTTGAATTTGTGATCGGTGGTTATTTAGTGAGTATCCTGAGGCAAATAGGACTTTATCGTCTGCGAATGAAGCTATATTAGAAGTTGATGATGAAATGTCTGAAATGTATAATGTTGGAGATAAAGTGGAGCCTTGCAGGATGCAATTGGTAATGTGTTGGGTTGAGTGGTGATTGTTGACTATTACTCAGAATGTACGAACTGTTAGAAAACTTTTGATGATGTGAATAATGTAGGTTGGAGTTCCAGCTTTTATTAGTTTGTAGATTAGACCCGGACGCCAGATTCTGTCAAATGCTTGAGTGATATCCAGGAATGTAGATTTTGTGTTGCTTTTTCTGAAATGCATAGTGGATGTGTTCTGTTAATCTAAATGGGCAGTTGAGTGGTGAGCAATGAAACCTAATTTATGTTTGGGAATTGTATTAATGTTTTTGAGATGTTAGTTTAATCTGGCAAGGATTACTTTTTCGAATATTTTGGCAATAACTGGTAGAAAATTAATGGGCCGATAACTGTCTACTGTGGAATGATTTTTGTTGGGTTTCGGAATGGGGTGGATGATTGTTTGTTTCCAAGTTTGGGGTAAGTATCCAGTACTTAAAATTGAATTATAAATATGGTTTAGAAAGGCTAAGGCTGATGATGAGGGATTTTTGAAGATTAATTGAACTGATTTTATCGTGTCCTGGGGCTTTCTTATTTGAAAGTTTCTGAATTAGTGTTTTTGTTTCGCGTGGAGAAATGTATTTTATTCTGTGGGGTATGTTAAAGTGCCATTTGAAGGATTTCATGGTGATTAGTGTGAATAGGAGAATTATTGGGAGTAAAAGTATTTTGGAAATGTTCTGCCAATGGCTTCTGCTTTGGTGATAGGAGAGTGTATTTTGCCAGTGTGTGTTGCTAGAGATGGAATTGAATTTATGTTGTTGTTGTTGTTGTTGTAAATTGCCATAGAGTTATTTCTAACGTTTAGGGATTGTATTGGGGTTGAATATTGCTTCTGTCTGTAAGTGTACAAGACGTGTTTCAGAGTATTATTTAAATGATTGTATTCTTTTTGATAGATGGTAGTCTTAATGAGTACCAGAGTCTTCCAATTTTATTTTTTAATTTAATTAGTTGGATTATTTTCGCAGGTAGAGATTTGCTTAGTTTAGTATAAGTGTCTAGAATTTGGTTTTCATGTAATTTGTTTATTTCAATGATTGTTGTTAAATATTTAATTTTCATTAATTTTTGTGCATTTTTCATTAATTATTAAATTTAGACTCAATACAAACTTGTAATTAGTAGATATTCTGTGGTAAAACTTGTTTCAATTATCAGTAATATTTAAATTGTAAAATTTCAATCGCAAATGTTCCATTACAAAAAACAAAATGTAAAAAATAGTTATATAACAAATCTTTTCTTTAATTGTATTAGAAAATAATGTATATGTAGTTTAATTGAGTATAAAGTGTCAAGTCTAGTTTTGTATAGTGTATTAATGTATATATTAAAACGTATTGTTATATTACTAACACCAATAAAACTAATAAAAACTTTTTCGAATAAAATCATTATTATTAAAATTTTAAGTGTATATTGCATTTAAAATATTATTTATTGACCATACACTAATTCACAATTGCTCCAACATTTTACAAATGAAATATTTTATTTCATAGTTAAATGAAAATTTATAATTCATTGGTTGCTTGTTGACAGTATGTCATCTATCAAACATTCAACGAAGAACAAAGTATTAAGACATAATTCATATATGCGCAACACATAAATAAAGTCAGAACTGATGAAAGAGAATTTCGAGATTTTGTTTCACCGAAGGGCAAAGTCCAGAAAAATAAACATAATATTTTAAAATAATTCCCGCGTTTCACGCACGACGAGAAAAGAGTATTAGAACTTTCATTAGAACTCTTCGTTCGCTACCCAGAACTCTAGTCAGAACTGTCGAAAGTGAATTTTGAAATTTTGTTTCTGCAAACGGCGTCCAAAATAATGAACCAAAATTTTGTTAATGAATCCCGTGTTTGACGTCGGACGGGAAAAGTGTATTGGAACTTTCATTAGAACTCTTTGTTCGCTACCCACATCTCTGGTCAGAACTGTTGAATAGTAGTTTTTAGATTTTTTCGTCCGAATGACGAAGTTCAAGAAAGTGAACATACATTTTTTAAATAAATCCCGTGTTTGACATCCGACGTTAACAAATTATTAGAACTTTCATTAGAATTCTTTGTTCGCTACCCAGAACTCTGGTCAGAACTGTCGAAAGTGAATTTTGAAATTTTGTTTCTCTGAATGGCTGTCCACAAAAATGAACCAAATTATTTTTAATAATTTCCGTGATTGATGACGGACGTTAAAAATGTATTAGAACTTTCATTAGAACTCTTTGTTCGGTACCCAGAACTCTGTTGAGAACTATTGAAAGTAAATTTTGAAATTTTGTTTCTCTGAATGGCTATGTCCACAAAATAGAACCTAATTTTTTGAATAATTTCCGTGTTTGTCGTCGGACAAGAAAAGGGTATTAGATCTTTCATTAAAATTCTTTGGTCGCTACTTATATCTCTGATCAGAAGTAATGAATGATGATTTCGATTTTTTTTTCTCTCGAGCTTCAAAAGTAAGAACAAGAAAATATTGTATATTTCCCTTTGTTGACGTCATATGAGAAAATTGTAATGAAAGTTTCTTTAGAAAGTTTTCTTTCCTACCAAAAATGTGGCCAGATTTTTATTTTGCGGTAGATCTGCTGAATAATAGTTTTTTTTGATTATCTTTGTTATTTTTTGAGTTTTGAGTGTGAATTTTTTTGAGAACTGTAGAACTCTTTGACCTCTATTATTACGTGTTAGAAAATTTTGATTATTTGGACTTTTGCCTGCAGCCCTTTTTTGGATATTAAATTTCTTTTTGTAATAATTTTCGAATTTTTGCGGAATTTGTTTTGAAACTTGTCGAAACTCTAGAACTCTTTGTTCGCTACTCAGAACTTATAAAATATTTAGGATTTTGAAATTTCTGCCCGCCAACTTCACACACATGCTGAGCACGTGCTAGAGCGGCTGGGGGAGGAGCGGCGAGGACCGCCCGATCACGGTGACAGATAGACATGCGGTAGTGGGTGGATGACTGCATGTGTCGTCGTCACAACTGCATTTTTCGTTCTATGTCAAATGCTCTTCTCCACATCGCGAAGCACATTAATTTACCCCGAGATGTTCTCTAACGTTACAAACACAAGAATTTCTACTAGATTTACACTATTTACACAGTTTTAATTGTCAAACAAATTACTGTTATAAAGAAAATACTCCACTTATTTCAGAGTCACTTCCCTCTGATGATTGTTTGGAAGGGATGGAACTCTAATATTGAAGATAAATAATTTCTTCAAAATTTTATTCTACAATTCCTTCGTCTTCTCATGCCTTCGAAATTACCTTTTTTATATGACCTACCTCATTGCGCCATTGTTCTGCTGTTGTCCTCTCCACAGCCTCATCCATGAGCTTTTGTACCTCAGATAACGTACATTTTTCTTTCTTTCCTGTCACGTAACCTTTTATTTGCGTCCAAATTTTCTCAATGACATTAAAGTGACAGTACTACTCACGATACCACTGCTCAAAACAACAAAAAGGCCAAAAGCACAAGAGAATTTTTCCTTCAGTGTCGCTTCTCGTCACTGACCAGTAACTGGAAGTTGCGAAGCGTCCAAAAGTTGACTGAAGAGGGACCGGAAGGACCCCCTAAATCTGTCATCGTACCTCCCCTGGCCTCCCTTCTGGTTCCCAGCCTAGTTTTCACTTTCCTCGCTAGATGCCACGACTACTGCGCGGAATGAGTTTGCCAATGCATTTCCTTCCCACAAGGCAGAACTGCAGAACGGAACACAAAGAATTAGTTTTTTTATAACACTTTCTTTACCTTAAGATAAACGTTCTCGCTATATTGCGACCCACGCGTCGGTTTCAAGCCGTAAGGCCAGCACCCGACCTGAGACGTCTTGGGGGTGGCGAAAACAATTCGCCGTATGGTTAGCTAGCTCAGTAAGACATCCCAGTGTGGACACAAATAATAAAAAAAAACAGAAGAATGGGGGGAGTCAGGGTCGTGAAGAACGTTTTGGATTGGATGCAAATTACTAAAAACTCGAGTTAGAATCACTTTTCACTTATTTTAGTATATTCTAGAAAAGTTGCTGTTGTGACAATTACATGTAATGGCACTCAAAAATAAAAATCAAATACACAATAACTATGACTGGCTGGAAGAAAAGACCCAACACACTCTAATGACTAAATGCACAACTTCTTGCTCTCATTTATAACACATACTTTCAATGAACACACTTTCAGCAGTACTGAGAATCGTTAAAAAATTACTTTATACAGAAAAAACAAATTGAGAATCAAAGCTAGCAATTCTGAATTAACACTGCTTTAAAGTGAAATACTCTCTCTCTCTCTCTCTCTCTCTCTCTCTCTCTCTAAAAATTCAGAGAATAATTAATACTGGAATTCGTCTCTTACTCAAATTCTTATTCACTAATTTACAATTTTACACTTTCAAATCCTTTAAAAAGAAAAGATTGATTCTGTCCTCTCGGGCTAGAGATAGGAAACAAATGTACTTCTACTTTCTTTATCTTTTAGTACAGCAAATATTTTACTCTCCCCTCTTTCTACGTAAAGAATTCAGAATAAGCTTTCTGTTTAAAAATGAATTACTCCTTTCAATATAAAAACTGTTCATTTGGCACGACCTTACTTTTTGCTTCTCGGCCGCATCGGGAAATCCGTTGCGCCTTCTGGTGTTGGTGGCCTTGAAGCGTCGGAGCATTGGGTTGAGAACAGTGTGTGGCACCACTCCGCAGAACCGCTCGCTCTCCCGGTCGAAATTCAGTCGCCCACCAGAAACGTGTTCTCCGTCTCGTACAAGGTTAATATTCTTTCGTACTCGCGTATAAATTTTCATTGACTTCCAATTATGACGGTTAATAACCAACTGTTTATTCAGAGTGTTGAATTAAATCCAGAGATCAACCTTTTATACGAGCACACAAAATAATAATAAAACTGGAAAAAAGAGAAATGAATGCAACTATTAATTTACTGCTACATGTTCAAAAACTCCTCTCCCTTCATTCTATCATAAATGCACAACGTCTCTTATTATCTTTCTCTCGAGATTACGTTCAAATTAATTTATAATGGGATATTTACATATTCTTATCTTCCTGAGGAGTTTTATAAAAGATGCCGATCTGAAGTCCGCTGCAATACGAATCCCTGGCGTGTCGTCGGTACGTCTGCACAGTTCCGCTGCTGACCTCAGAAAGAACTTTTTTTCCGTCTGACTACCGGTCTCGCACGATCTATTGTGGCGATCTCTATTGACCTAATTTTCAGTTAACATTCTTTCGTATTCTTCCGCATATGCGCGCGTTCGAACTGCTCATTTCTCTCGCTCTCCTATGTTTTATGTGACACGTTTTCGAAGCATCAGGAGAACGGACGGTCACAATATTATGTACTTTATATTTACATTGTATTATGATGTAAGTTTGCGCGTGTATCAAACACTCTCAAAAAGCCAAAATTCTTTCGAACTTGAAATAGCTACCAGCCGATCACAACGAAACGTATTAGAAAATTCATTCTCGCGCACTCACGAACCGAAGCCGACTTGCCCCGACACATGACGAAGTCGAACGCCTGCCCACCTCCAAGAACGAAGCTTCGCTGACGTCACGAGATGAAACTACCCACCGTTTTGAAAACATCGATTATTACGGTTCAACCACTGGTACTTAGCTCAGAATCTTAGATTGAGTAAACGTGTTGCTCTGGCCATAAGCAACGAATATTTTAAGTATCGAAATGATTTTTTCTCTGCTTAGCTTAGGGGAATGACTCATTCTCTTCATTCCATAGAATGCACGCCACTGCTCTATATGTTGTATTGGAGCAGCGCCCTCTGTACGTATATTCTAGAGGGCGCTGATTGGAGTGTAGCAGGATCTGTCGATGGTGGTTCCTAATTGAGCGAGTTCTGGTTCAGGGCACGAATGTGTCCAAAATGTCCGCCAATGTTACATTTTAGGTCTGTTGGCAATGGCCCACTTGCACGTCGACCCCGTTTTCTCCTCTCGGGAGGAATTCATTTCCACATTAATTTGGGCCATCTAAACTCCTCCTTTCTTTCTAAATGGCCATACCAGAGGCGGCGTTTGGATTCAATATTGTCGATAATATTTCTTTTAACACTCATAATATCCCTTATTTTCTCTTTTCGTACCTGTTCCAGTTTGGAAGTGCCATGTTTAGTCCCATTATATAATATATATTCAATCGATTATTATTATATTATATTGTTGAATTTCCTGTCACTTTTAAGCGTGGGTTCGACATACAACATACACTCCTTACCTGTTGCATGTGGACGTGTGATTCTATACAGAACCGCGATTCCTAGAAGTTCAATTAATTGGAATCCATTACTAGATTGGTGGCAACTACTATGAATTATCAGCTTTTTCAATAATAAATATTTAACATTTATTCTTATTATTTGTACATGGCAGTTCTGTCAAATTTACGTGAATTTATTTTCACTTCAAACATTGAAACACCGTACGGGTTTGATTATAGTTCGTAAGCTTACGTTGATAATAATGTTCGTAATCTTGATTGTTGGCTTCTCGACTGGCAGAATGAAGTCCCATGGATTCTTGGTGAACCAACTGTCGTGTCCTTTCCTAAATAAAAATGATCAGAATATCTTCAACATTGGGTCTGTCTTCCGTAAGCAGTGCTTTCTAACATTCTCTCCACTCTTCTATGCTTACTGGACAAATTCCTGCAGTCATTATTTTGTTTTCTTATTTCTTATCTTTTGTTATCTTATTTCCCCGTTTCTATTTGTTCTAGTGTTTCCAAAACCCTTGTATACTAACTTCTCTTATATATACTTATATACTTAACTATACTTACTAACTCCTCTACAGTTCCATTCCACCGCACTTCTTTTTTCCTATTCCATATATGTTGTTATTCTCTTGCCCTTAATGCCTCAAAGGCAGAGTCGTGTATCTTCTTCTTCTTAACTTCCTCATACATTTTATTAGCAGAATCATCTGCAACGTCACACAGTTTTGTGGCTAATATCATTTTATAAAGAAAACAAGTAGAGTCGTCTTAAAGTTTTTCCAAATTATAATTTATTTTTAAAATATTATTCCTACCTTCAATTTTGTAAGCATCTTTTGTACTTTTAAAAGGAAACAAAATTCTGGACACCAGTAAATTATGATCTGAACCACACTCAGGGCCTCTCAATACTCCAAGTCTTGTATTCAGTTTTGGTTTTTGTCTTAATATAAAATAATCATTATAGATCTTAAATTCCGAGTTGGTTGTATCCATGTACACTGATGTATCTGTTTATGCTTGAATCAACTATTCATTATTCTGAGAGTATTCTGTTGGCAAAAGTCTATTAACTTCTCTCCATTATTATTTTTTATATTTTCCCCATGCTGCCCTACTATAGGATCCGCAATTCTCCATCCAGTGTGAGCATATAAATCATCAACTAATAAAGTTCTTTTCGGCCACTTACTTTCTCCAATGATTTTGTCAATTCTACATAAAATACATCCTTACTTGCCTTATCGGCATCATCATTTGGTGGATATGCAACTATAATTGTAATTACATGACTTTTAAGCTTCATTTGCACCTTTAAAATTCTATCACTAATTTGTTCCCAGCTGGTGATATTCTTTTTATAACTATTTTTGATAGCTATAGAAACCCCACTTCGAGCTCTCTCTTCCATAGGTACCCCTTGCTTTCTTCTTAGTTTCTGTGAATCCTACTATGTCCATGCCATACTTTGTGATTTCTCTAAATGCCTCTTCAGTTTTTGTGGCAATTCCCTGAACATTTACCGATATTCAAAGTCCGTTTCCGCATGTGTTTCCATCTTGATGATCCATCCTGTACTGAGGCTTTACCGGGAAGTTTTGCAGTTTGTTTCTTTTCTAAGGATGACGGAGTGCAGGTCCGACGCCCCAACCTGGAGGACCAGAGATTTTCTTTTTGAGGTTACTTTCCCCTAGACAGGTTGGTTCCCCTCCCGCCTATAGAGTCATGTCCACCCTACCTTCATTGGAAATAGAAAGAAAAGAGATTCGAAGAAGAGACAGAGTACACAAGAAAAATAGAAGCAGCGAAATGAATTACTCCCTAGCCCTCACAACCTAATAGCATCGGAGTTGAAGAACACAAGAGATCAAGAGAGACCAAATAGGAAAGTTAATAGAAGTATGGCACAAGCAAGTGAAAGCAATGCCACACTAGTGACCTTCCTCCTTTATCCGGGCTTGGGACCGGCGGTCCCCGCTGCCGCCGCACTGCTCACCCCATCCACCACTACATAGGCGCGGGTGCGACGAACAGCCCAGCATCAGACATAGGAGGAGTTATGTTACATTCAATATCTGAATAAAAGATAATAATCTTGAACAAAAGAACATGGTACTTTCACCGTATAACTTTTTCAGTAACTTAAAAAACCTATACCCGCGAAAGTCTTTTCTTAAGAACCTGTACTAATTTAAACTTATTTTATTCAAACTTTTTGGATTGAAAATTTTTGAATGGAAAATGAAAGAAAACATATTTTTTTCATTTGAAGTATTTTTATGGTACTGCACAGTGGTTGATCTAATTTGATTCGAATTATTTAGTAAAAAACAGTAAAATCTGTATACGGCGAATGAGGGAGAAGATCATCTGCACATATGACTGACGCCCGGTGACGAAAGGGCCCGGACGCGCCATCTACTTCGCAGCATTAAAAGGCGCTGTCCACTGCCATAAGGACTAGTCGGCACTTAGGTGTGCCACGGCGGCGTCACAATCGTTCGTCCTTTAAGCAATTGGACCAGTTTGAGTGGGGTGGGACGCTTGGATTGGCGCATTGGTGACCACGTGGGCCCTGATGCGACGTCGGTGCTGGCGACGATGGGTCCACGAGCATTCCCATAGCCATAGACCCACTTCGAGGCGACGGCGAAGCACTTTCGAACGTCAATATCGATGCATTGTGAGGGCGGGGTTGGCAGGCCGTACGGCCACCCGCCCCAAGATGCAGGCACATGCCCCCCAACGTGTCTCCGCGCACCGTTGGGAATAGGTTTCTTGCCGCAGGTCGTGCATACCGCTAGCCCCACTGCCACTCGCGCCGAACCAATGCCGGACACGTCTGGCGTGGTGCAATGTGCGGGTCTGCTGGGAGACAGAATGACGTGCAGTGGTGTTCAGTGATGAGAGCTGCTTGTCTGCACGCCACTGATGGTCGTGTGCGTGTGCGGCGTCGCACAGGTGAGCGCGTGCGTCCGGAGTGTGTTCGTCCACGTCATGTAGGGCCTAGCCCGGATGTGATGGTGTGGGGTGCCATCGGCTACAACGCGCGTTCGTCTTTGGTGTTCATGGAGGGATCATTGACCAGCGCTGGATACTTCCGGCACATTGTGCGGCCTGGGCTGATACCTTTCTTGCAACGGGAGGGTGGTGCGCTGTTCCAGTAGGACAATGTCCGCGGCAATACGCACTCCGCGATGTTCCTGAACTGCCCTCGCCGGATTTGTTCCCGATTGAGCATGTGTGGGACATGCGCCAACGCCTGACCCGCGCTGCGACTCCAACAACTCGGTCTGCTCTACGTGAGACGTGGAACACAGTACCGCAGGACACTTCGCCACCTGTACGATGGGATGCCAGCCCGCATCAGGGCTTGTCGAACTGCCCGCGGCGGGTACACGCAGGATTTATGTTTTCGGTCCATGGTTCTCTCTGTTGCAGGACGCGTGTCTCACATAGCTCTGCCCGTGTAGTCAAGTGTAATATTCCGTCTGTATGTGCTGTATCTGTACGGAGAAATGAATTGTACAATGCAATCGGGGTGTTGCAATACTTTTTTCCCGTCAGTGTATAAATAGTTGAAAGATGAATAAAAGCTTTTAAGAAACAAACAAAATGAATAACAATAAAATTTAAAAAAGCGCAAGATAAGCAACATTTGAAAAACTAGCCATTTTCGTTCCAGTGTTACAGAAACCTTGTTTGCAGCGATGAACGAAATAAAGATTTGATTTTTCTTTATTGCTAACAAAATAGTAACTCATCCTCAGCTCTACTCCGACCACTACAAGGAAATGGAGAGTTCAAAGAAACGTGCGGAGAGTGAAACTACATATATGTCCAGAAGCATAACAAAGGGTCATCTCAGCATTTGCTCAATTTATTAAACTGGACAAAAACCCTGATCGAGATGGGGATCATTGACGCAGAAGCTGAAGTACATTACTTCTTACAGGCATATTAAGTCTTTTTAAAAAAATTATATGATACAAATGGAAACTAAGAAATTATATATAATTCATTTTGTTAAAATAAACCTTATTTTTCTTTTTGATGATCAGTATAATCTCAAATTGTATAGAAACAGTTATGCAGCAGAAAATATTTTACTTTTAACTTAAATTTGTGTACCAATTTGAATTGTTTAATGTCATCTAGCAATGCATCATAAAGTAATGTACATGTATTGTATGTGGATTTCTTGTAGTGAGCTGTTGATACTGACACTTGAACGTGATTTCTACGATTTGTGTTGTAATTATAAATATCAGTAATGCATGAAAATATGTTCCCACCGTTAAGTCAGTCAGTTTTGACAAATATTCCAGATTTGTATTTAATAGGTAAGGCAACGGTAAGATTTCAAGCTCAATAAAAAGAGGCTTGCAGGACTCGCGTGGATGGCATTTTTTCATTATTCGAATCCTATTCTTTTGCAATCTTAAGGTTTGGGTGCTACAGGATGAGCTTTCCCAGAATATTATGCCATATCTCAGGCGGGAAAGTACATTTGCAAAATACACGCAATGAGCTGCATGAAGGTTGAAAAAATTCTGAGTGCGTAACATAATGAACTTAATTTAGTATTTAATTCTGATATACGTACATTCCATTTGAGGTTTGACTGAATTGAGAGTCCTAGAAAGTTACTTTAACATCAGCTAATTGTATATTGTTCATTTTCAATGGTGCATGCGACTGCCGATTCGAAATGCAAAAATGCATTGAACCCATTTTTCCTTCGTTAACTATTGTTTTTACGAGACCAATTTGAAACTTCTGAAATTGTACTATTTATTGCTTCGTTTTTGCAAAGAATGTTCGTGTCATTGGCAAATAGAACTGTCCTTCCATTTTTATTAGACGAGGGCATTTCGTTTAAGTATAACAGAAAGAGGATAGAATCTAGGATGGAACGTAGCAGGATCCCATCTTCAATTGGCAAAGAATTGCAAAGATAAGTAAATAATGTCCTTTCATGCCAGTACAGTATTTCTACTCTTCGAGTGTGATATTTAAGGTATGAGGTTATCCAATCTAGGGAAATACCACGAATTCCATATGAAGGTAATTGTGAGAGCAAGATATGTCAAAAGCTTTCGTAAGATCTAACAATATTCCAGTGGGTGCTTCATTTTGGTTCAGTGAGAAGCAACATCTTTAAGAAAAAAAAAAATGGTAGTTTCTGTAGATTTCGGTTTCTTAAAACCATGCTGCGAGTCTGAAAACACTTTGTTTTTCCTGAGAAAAGTTTCCATTCAAGTGTAGAAAAGCCTCTAATATTTTTGAGAAAACTGACTACTGAGAAAATGGCCAATAATTTTGAATTTAATTTTTGTTCCCTTTTTTAAAAAGTGGCTTAATTTTTGCCTTTTTGAAAATACATGGAAATATTCCTGTGCATAAAGCAGCATTGAAAATGTGAGTTAACAGATATATAAAGACAAATGCACAAGTTTTTAATAAACAATCCGGAAATTCATCTAAACCAGATGAATATTTATTTTTTAGTTTACTGACTATTCTGAGGATTTTGTTGGAAGACGTTTTAGAAACTGGTTTCATTGGTCCATGAAACAGTGACAGTGGAAGTCCTTCGATTCAGTCATGGAACAGTACCTTGTTGGCGCCTCCAGGGAATAACAAGTTTCACCTGGACAGCCCAAATCAAAAAGTTTTCCTTTTAGGACAGGCTACAAAACAAAAGTGACTTGCTCAACTACATTGTTTTGATTGACATGGCTAAACATGGGCACTAGTTGCAACAATTTTTGAAGGCAGAATACAAGTGATGTATTACAAATTTTTTAAGAAACCATAGTTGATGGTTATATATCTATATTGTAAATACTCATTTCTAACTGGTAAAAACTTGTATAAAATGATTTATTGTAACCCAACATTGAGGAACTCACTCATTTCATGAGACATAACTTGCAACTGTTCTACAACAACAAAACTCAAACTGTGTATAATATATTTATTAACAATCAAAATTTCAAAATCGACCAGATCGCTTCCGGCCAGTATATTTAGAATCTGGTTTAGTTTCCTTCCCTTGTTTCCGTCTCCTTTCTTTCTTCTCCAAGATCCAATCTCTACTCTTCTTCAGTGGTTTGCCACGCATCTTTTTCAATTGTTCTCTGAAAACAAAATGAATTTCTACAAATGCAACAGGAAA
Source organism: Teleogryllus occipitalis (assembly GCA_011170035.1). NCBI lineage: Eukaryota > Metazoa > Arthropoda > Insecta > Orthoptera > Gryllidae > Teleogryllus > Teleogryllus occipitalis. The sequence continues at coordinate 25,895 of BLKR01007183.1, read as the reverse complement.
GACAAACTTAAAAGAAAGAGAGATTATATTAAATGGGTACCTTTTGTGTGTGTAAATTACTGAAGTTCTTTCACTTTCTTCACCTAATGCCTGAGGAAGCTGTACACAAGTACCGGTCATTAAAACCAAAAAGAACTTTTTCGCTCTTGTACTGTTGGGATAATCTACTACCATTCCACCAAAGAATCCAGCTTTCATTGCCTGGGCTGTTATTAACTCAGCTTGTTCACTATTTTCAGGATAGAACTGCAAGACAGCTCTTGCAGTACGAGTCTACAATACATTACATATACAGCATAAGCTTATGTTCGTAATACAAGACAAATTATAACAAACAAAACCAATTTTTGAAATAGTAATAATTCATAATCTGTGTTTGGCTTTGCAACTTAAATTAGTGATAATTTAATATTCATGAATAAAAGTATCCAATTCTATTTTATATTTATTTATAATCGATATCAATTAGGTTTTCAGGGGGGGGGGGAATATGTTACAACGAATACAATTTTTTCCTGCAAAGATTAGTCACAATCCGTATACAAAAGAAAATAAGTCGTTACGAAATAAAACAGAAATATCAATTGTTTCACCTTTATTTCAAAACTCAAGGAATCTTAACTTAATCTGTTTTGGAAAACATTCAAAAGATACTGTTTTCCTCACATTTATACGTAAATACTAGAGAGATTCTTACCAAAGAGGCATACAGCATGCTGAAAAACTTATATAAGCGTTTAATTGGGTTATGACTTTTCTTGTCTGCATTGCAGAGCCATTGTAAAGCACTGACACTAATAGCACCATCAAATGTTCCAGCCCTAAAGGGCACTCCTTGTCCTAAATCAGTTAAAAGAAGATCTCCTTCCACTTCTCGTTCAAGAGCAACATCTGTTTGTAAAAACAAAAAGACAGTTAAGATTTACTAGTATAAATTAGACACACAAATCTGAATACAGGATGTGATACTAAGAAAGTAGGATTTAAAATTATATGCCATTGACCTAAACTTACATAGAAAGTTAAGTGTTAAGGGAAGTAAATGCTTAGTAACACTACCCCTTGCGTTATCTGCACTACAACAGCCGATAACCTTCAACCCAGCTTGAATTTGAGAACATGAAATATTTAAAGGGCTAATAATTTATGTGATAGTAAAAACCACATGCATGTTTAGCACAAAACAGAAGAATGGATAATACAACTATATTTCTGGGTCCTCTTATTAAATTTTCTGTCAATTTTTACTTTCTTGCACTTATTTTGTAAGAAGAGAAAGTATTGTAACTGTACACCAGAAAAGTGCTTATTTTGACTAAAACGCTCATATTGCCAGGCCCTGATAAAGACAAAAGTAGATAAATCTAGTTCCTTTACAAAGGAAATTTATGTCCTCTAATACGTTGTGTAGTTTGAATCATGTTTTGTGGGTCCTTAAAACGAAAAATCAATTGATGGCAAAATGTTTGTCTGTCTGTGGTCAATGTTAGCACCTAAATCATTCAGGGAACATCCAAAATGAATATTCTCTGATTAATTTAAAGGAACTCGAGAACCTTTGAGTTTGAAACCAATGTTATGATTTTTGGGGATACTTTACATAAAGCCTGATTTCCATTTTCCACATTTTTGGATTTAACTTTGTAATCGGATACTGTCAAGAGACTTAATTTATCTTTAACATGAAGCTTCTACATCTGGTAGTGTTAGGGAGGTAGATTTTCATTTAAAAGAAAATTTTTAAGAACAAGAGAATAGTCAAGGAAAGTCAATTATTTTATAAGTTACATTTTTTATACTTTTTAACAAGAATTTTATTATAATGTTTTTGACTGTGACTAAACATACACCAGAAGATCCAGGCCTGCTTTTGGGGATGAGGCAGTCAATTCTTTGAACATTTATCATGTCAAGAAGCTATGAAACCTCAACAGTGGTTGCCAATTGGAAAAGTAAGAAAGTATTCCCATGAATTTATTGAACTTATGGCTGAGGAGAGGTGGTGAAATATAATGTCACAAGGCAACTCGCCCTCCATATGATATTTGAGAAAAGTAAAACTACATTCAAGTCGATCAAAGAACAAACAACCATTGTTTTTCAGAAGTTATGATCAAGTTTGGTGCCCTGCACCCAAATGTTAACCTAAGTTTTTAATAAAAAATAGAATTATGAAAACATTCAATAACAAGTGTATTTGATTTATAAAAAAATACAAATACACATTAAAACAATGAAAAGCAATAAACATCACAATGATAAAAGTTCAAATCAAACCAATCCACTTGCTCTACACGACTCGCACATCTGAAGTGGAAAATTTCAATTGAAATGAAAGTAAATTTTTTTTTCTTTGCCCTGCCTTTGCACTTTCCTCCTTTTCCAATGTTCCTTCAATAATAAGAAGTAATTCCCAAGAATTATTAAAATGGAAATTTATGTTGGAGGCAATTCCTCAAACAATACAACACCAGTAAACATACTAAGCATTGCTTGAGATATATCCATTCCAATCCAAGTATGCCCTTGATCTTCTAAAACACTTCCACTCAGTCCAGAACCACATCCTAAATCTAGTAACAAACATGGTTCATCTTCAGGAAGCGCCAATAATTCCACTGCTCTTTCTGACATTTGAACCTGAATGTCAATCATCCGTGAGCTACAAAAGATTAATAAAAAAAATATAGTCACAATCCCAACAAAAATAAAAAAAAGTTAACCTAAAAACTTCACAAAGATCACGTACTTTGATGTGTATTTTCCTGCTTCTTCTTCATTATAAAACTATAAAACAAAAACCATAATTATTGTTTATATACACTGAATATCATGATACGAATTATTATTATAAAGCGATTTCTTACTAATTCTGGAGGGGCTCGATGTTCCGGCCTCGACATTTTGTTTACAAATAATCACACTGTCTTATGGAACGTTATATCTTTGCTCCAACACAAAGTAAACATCAAGGTATTACATAGAACAACAGGCAAAGGGATGTTATATCAACTATGACGAGAACAGTCTAGCATTCCAGGAATTAACAAAAATTCTTCTCACAGCACTGCACCTTACCACATTTATATACGATCACAGCGTGTACTATGTATACCATGCACATAACCTAACCTTACTCCTGCCCACGGAGTACTCACTCGCTGCGCTCATCACTCTTTGCCGGGGGGGGGGGGCAGAGAGTATCTACTGGGGGGCATGGAGTACACATATTCCAGAGAGTATATATTCTATACGTTCCAGAGAGTATTTTTTTCCAGAGTATTTATTCCATCGATTTTCTATGCAACAAACCTGGGTGGGGGCTCTTGGGCATTGTATCCGACTTAAGCCAATGACCTTCAGACACCAATTTGCGTCACAATATTTGCGGGAATTTTAAATGCAGCTAGATAACAAACATCACCTCGTTACAAGACATTGAAACAGATTTATGAAGCATTTCTTTTCAATCTTACATCTTGTACACCATCGTGTTATTTTGGTTGGTTACCGTTGCAAATTGTTATTTTTACCACTTTTAAAATGTTTCTCAGTACTACTCGCTCTCCATGCAACATGGCGGCCAGCGTCTTACCTGGCTTTTCAAACGTAGTGCCCGTGATGTGGTCACGTGGTTCGTAACGGAAACTGATGTTGCGCAGAACGAGCATTAACCGGTGCGTCGCCGGAGGAACTCACCCGTGTATTTACATCATGCAACAAACCATTGCCATCTGTACTAACAAAAGGCCGTAACATTACGATTTGACAACAGGGTATGGGGTTCAACAAAGGCCCCGCATCAGCAAAGTTGCTGGTGGTTTTCATTGCATTCCAGGTGGTTTCCTCGTTTATGGGAAAACGTGACGAGTTTTTTCTCAATATTTTGCTGCCCTTTTAGAAATATTTTCATGGATAAATAAGCAATACATTTTGGGCTCTTATCCATGATGTCCTTCGTCAACGAATAATTCTTCTTGCCGCGACAACATGAAAACGATAATTTGAATAACTATATTTCCCACTGAATTCTAGAAGACGTGCACAAATAATCAAGTTACATTTATGTCCAGAAGCAAAACACGGGGCCATCTCAGCATTTGCCTAATGTTAAGGGAAACTGTACGAAAAACCTTGTGACATACCAGACTGTCACACAATAATTTGATGAGAATTCGGGACAAAAAATTATTAAATTCATCGTAAAAGGTGTAAATATTGAGGGCATAGGCATGCAGGCAGGGCGTTCCTTAGCAACCAGGGAAGCGGAAGTAAATAAACATAGCGCGGCAAGTAACAGACAGAAGATTGTGATATAAGGGCATGTAGGATTGGTGGTAAACTGGTAATGGGGTATGACGTAGAAGGAAACTCGAGATTGTTTTGTAAAACAAGAGACAAGAATGTATGAAAGTTATCGAGGGTTGAACTTTGTAAAATTGGAGAGAGGAGCTTTAGACCGTGTACCGTACACATCGTACTGCAGAGATTATTGTGAATGATAGATGCGGGACTTAATGGAATTTTACGAGAAATAATTGAGCAGTGAGGACTTATAAATATTTTGTGGTCGTAATTCTATTTGGGACTTTTGAATAATTCTGGCACCGGGAGTGCGCAAATCGGACTTGAAGAAAATACGGACGTGAGAGCAGGGAAGAGAGGCTCGAGACATATCTTGTAGTTTAGGGGATGAACTTTATATTTTATCACGTTAAAAATTGGAGGAATTAATTAGAAGAAATAGACTTTTGTGTATCGTGGATTAAGCAAAACGTGGCAGTCTTGGAGTTAGTGCTCATCCGTGGCAAAGAATAGGGAAGTAAGTGAAACAATAAGTTGAGGAGGACATCGACCCGGCAGTGGAGAGTTGAGGAGAACAAGATACAAGAGAGAAGATTGGTCGGAGCGTTGGATTCTTCCTGGCCTCATCGTCTAAGAGCACATGGATATCTAAAATAGTAAGAATAATAGCGCTGTAGACAATTTTTACGATCGGTCATGACCAAGGTGACATTTCATGCTAAAAGGAATTAATTGACAAATAAACTTATAACGTTCTCATTCTGAAAAAGAAAAGCTGATTATCATTTCTTTAGCATCTTGTGCAATCCACAGTTTAATAATTTCTTTCCAGAAACAAATTTCAGCTTCCTCGCTTCTTCCGTATGGAGAGCGGATCGATTTGCTAGGAAGAAAGTAAGTACCGGCGACGATTATTTTCGTAAGAACCCAACCGGCAGAGCTAGAAGGATAATTATTTCCCTTAAGATGTGTTTGCGGGAAATTTAAAATCGCAACTCTTTCCTGGCGCCTAAAAAATGATATAAATTTGGAAACCGGTTGCAGAAATAATTTGACAGAAACGGAGAGCGTTTCAACCTGATCGAGTGGGGGTCATTGATCCAGAAGCTGCGATACAATACTTGTTACATATTGTTTAGAATTATACAGTCCAAATGCAAATAATACATTAAATATCAGTGTTATAATTAATGACCTTTTGATGCTCAGTATAGTCTCTAATTGTATAGAAACAGTTATGCAGCAGAAACGATTTCACTTTGGATTTAAACTTTTCTATCTAAACTATTTAATCGTTTAATGTCATCTGGCAAAATGTTGTAAAATAATGTACATGTATTGTATGTGAATTTTTTGTAATGAGCTGTTGATACTGTCATCTGATGAATATGATTTCTACGTCGAGTGTTATAATAATTGACTTCGGCATTTTCTGAAAATATATTCCTGCCCTTAAGCAAGTCATTATTGACAAAAACCACTGATTCGTAAATCAAGAGACAAGGTAATGGTAAAATACCTAGATTAATGAAGGGAGGCTTACAAGAATTACGTGGATGTGATTTGGTTATTATTCGTACCATTCTTTTTTGTAATCTAAAAGTCTGGGAGCTATAAGATGTATTTCCCCAGAATATTATGCCATATCTCAGGTGGGAATAAATATTCGCGAAATATACACAACAAGCAGTATGAAGGCTGACTGAATTTCCACGAATTCTGAACGCATAGCATAATTAACTTAATTTTGTGTTCAATTTATTTAAATGGACGTTCCATTTAAGGTATGACTGGATTGAGAGACCTAAAAAGTTTGTATACTTAACATCAGTCAATGGTACATCGTTAATTTTTAATAGAACACAGCATTGTTTATTTAAAATGGAAAACTGCATTAAAACCGTTTTCTTTTCATTTACTATTAATTTGTTATTTCGGAACCATTGTTTCTCCTACAGCTCCACACTTTCTACATTTATCCACTACATTTTCTTTTAAACAATGCTTTCGATAGTTTCTTATCTTGATAACTCTGTCTTGAATTGATATTATACAACCCTCGATCTCAAGATGTATTTGTTTCTACAAAAGCCACTCCACCGAGGAACGTCTGTCTACATCATCTCGAAAGTTTTGGGTATCTTCCATGAATTTCTTGTTGTTTCTATTCATGAAAGTTCGACTGGTGGGTACAGATGTTTAATTCATAATTTCGTTCATGGAGGTTCAACGGAGTGAAGCCGCGGTCCTCATTAACAGTTAATTTCATTGACATGTCGGCGAACCGCGGCGACATGCGGAGGTAAAAGGACCTGACGCATTTTTTCCTCTTCTCAGGCAAAGAGTTTTTATATTTTCTAATCCTCTGCCTCCCATCGTTCGAGGTAGATAGAATCTTTTTACTGAGGAGTTTGGATGAATACAGCGGAATTTATGTAACAGTCTTCTCGTTGATCTGTTCAGCTCCTCCAGGTCAGATTCAGTCCACTTAACAATACCAAAGGAGTAGGTTAGGACCGGCACAGTTCAGATGTTGATAGCTAAAATCTGATTGCCCCCTGATAAGTAAGTGTTTAACAACTTTGTTAGCCGCTTTTGATATTTTTTTCGAAGTTCCTCTTTGATACCATTATGGTCCAGTTGATGGTTCTGAGGGTTTCCGAAATAGCGATATATTCCTTCAGGTTTAATATCACAGAAAATTTGGTTTGTGTTTTGTACATTTCCTTTATGAATGTTTATTATATCACATTCATCAAGACCGAACTTCATCCTGATGTCATCGCTTATCATTTTTAATACATTTATAAGCGATTCTAATATATCATGCGTTTCGGCGTAGATCTTAAGGTCATCCGTGTAAATGGGTTAGTCTTTTTGTGTTTTTCATATTCAATCTATAGCCACATTTAGTATTGTTCAAAAGAGTTGAAAGTGGGTTTAGAGCTAGGTAAAACCATAGTGCTGATGGGGAATCGCCCTGAAATATACCTTTTCGGCTTTTCCCGAGATATTACTTTGGAATCGTATATTTGTACGCTAATTATTCATTAGATGTTGAAGAATATTTCTTACATTTGGACAGATTTTATATATTTCCAGTACTTTGTTGAGCCATTTGTAAGGAACGGAGTCAAAAGCTTGGCTGTAATCAATACAACAGATGTGGAGATTTCTTTTCTTTGTTTGAGCTTGCTTTAAGACCACAGAATCAACGACGAGTTGATGTTTACATCCCATAGCTCCCTTAATACAACCTTTCCGTTCTTGTTCAAATATATTATTTGCACAGTGGAGGTAGATTTTCTCAACAATAACACAGGTGAAGAGCTTGTATATGGTTGATAAGCATGTTATTGGTTTATAATTAATTGGATTTTGTTCATTTCCCTTTTTGAAGATTAGAAAAGTGTTTCCTTCTCTCAGATAGTCAGGCATTTTATCAGGGTTATTGAGCACCTCAGTGAAACAGCGTGCAATGCTTCCATGAGCATGAGTGAAGTACTTTAACCAGAAATTTCGGATTATATCTGGTCCAGGAGATTTCCAATTTTGAGTCTTGCCTATGGCACTTGCAAAGTCTTTAGTTGTTAATTCTTTTAAATTAATTTGGGGCAGGTTCTCGTGCTGTTTGTTAATACTTTTAATACATGATCCAGGTTTTAGCTCCTTTGTTTGTCCCGTACGATTTAAAACCATCATTTATGTTGACTCGTTGCTTGTTTGAATCAGAGCTCAACTTTCTCAGAAATTCTTTTCGACGGAATCTGAATTCCGCGTTTTGTGCCTTCATTTCTGTGATTTCATTGTATCTACGAAGTCGGGCACATTTCACTTTCATCTTTTGTCTGATGTTATCTTTCAGGTCAACGATTTCTTGTATATTATGACAGTGTATATCAATTTTATTTTTAGCTGCAATAGCGTTTACTTTTCGGAGTACCTTTTTTGATTGTTTACTTTCTAAATATTGCGAGAGAACATTACCTTTACTTCTCAATTCATCAATATTGTTTTCGAGTCGCCTTTTCCATGCGGGTTTTCTCTCGTTTTGACCTCTGCATGATTGTCTGGGATGGTAAGTCCTCTGACCGTTGATTTCAATTGCTGTTACTGCAACACTGTACAAAGCGAGCTGAACTTCAGAGAAATTTCGCTGTGTACTCAGGTGCTCTTTCAAAGCGTCATTAATTTGAGAAAGAACTTGTTTAGCTTTATTTACTTTACGTAACACTGGTATTGATGGTCCGTTTAAAATATCGACTTGGCTGAAGTAAGCAAGAAGACTGCTGAACTTTTCTTTCACTTTGTTTGTTTCATCCCCTGGAGCTACGTCACCTTCAGAGTTCAGTGGCTTATGGGCGGTTGGAGCACACTCCGGACCGTGCGGATATCACTGCGCAGGCGCGACCTCTGAAAGTCCCTTGACATGTCGTGAAGATATAACACTCGGCTAGCACAAAGTAAGATATAACACTCGGCTAGGAAACGCGACCTGGTTGAGATTTAAGATATGAAAAAACTCGTATGCTGTAAGTATACGTTATTTTTCTTAGCAAAAATACATCTAGAGAACTATTAACCTTGTAGTGCCCCTTGTTACATATACGTATACACCAGTGACGAAGCGTGTGGTTAAATTTTGGATAAGCTGAGTCACGAATATACTGTAAACACACATACTACTTAATTTGTGAAATATCGAAGATTTCGAAAATGGAGGTCAGAAATAATAATAATAATAATAATAATAATAATAATAATAATAATAATAATAATAATAATAGTAATCAATCATGCAACAATACTCAAATCAAGAATAAGCCTACTGAAGATTTGAAAAAAAAACTGTGCATAGGGTGTACATATGACTTGCGGTCGGTTCGAATCTTTATCCTAAACCGTGCTTAGCTGTTGTATGTATGTGGTTAAGTCGGGGGAAGAGGCCGGTGTAAAGCAAGCGGGGGTTGGTCCGTACGGAAGTTGACGGGGCATATGCAGCTAAGTTCTAACGGATTTGCTTCTTCTTATAGAAAAAAGTGCTCATTAACCAAGTTACACGTGAGTAGGGATGACAAAAACATCAATGTTTAATAAAAGCTCTTGATACAAAGAAAATTTTCAGTGCGAGTTGAAAAAGACCAGTTTCAGTTGTATTTTTCGTGAATTGCTCAAAATCAACAGCCTCTGACATCTATCACTGTGATCGATGCCCAGACAACACAAATGACAGTGAAAAGGCGGCTTGTTTAAATAGGCATTACGCATCGGTTTTCAAGCCGAAGAATCAGATGACAGTAAATGAAACAACACCCGTAATAGAAACCTTTAGAGTCGATGCAGGAATTATTAGAAAAAGGATCGCAAAAATTAGGAGAAATAAATCTGTGGGTCCTGACGGAATACCAGGAGAAATATTGAAATTGGGAGGGGAAGCCATGATTCCTTACCTTGCTCGGTTAATGGACGTCACTATAAATAATAATACGATTCCTCAAAATTGGAAAGAGGCAATTGTAGTGCCGATTCACAAGGGAGGGGACAAACGGATTGTCAATAATTACAGGCCTATAAGTTTGACATCAGTTGTATGCAAGCAGATGGAACACATGATTGCGGAATATATTAGACGAGTTTGGAATAAAACTGACTGGCTTTTTCAAAATCAACACGGTTTTCGTCCTAGTTATTCGTGCAACAGCCAGACTATTTCTTTATGTCAGGACATAGCAGATTCATTAGACGAAGGGAGTAGGGTCGATGCAGTAATATTAGACTTTTCTAAAGCATTTGATCTGGTTCCACATGGCCTTTTAATTGAAAAACTGTCAAAAACTGGATTAGATCATCGAATAATCTTGTGGATAAAAGAATTTCTTACGGGCCGAACTCAAGCAGTCAGAATAGGCGATAAACACTCATCGAAAGCCGATGTAACTTCTGGGGTCCCCCAGGGGAGTGTGTTAGGGCCATTGCTATTCTTAGCGTTTATTAATGATATTGCAACTGGAATAAAATCAAAAGTTAGACTTTTCGCCGATGATTGCATAATTTATAGGAGGATTGGTGCGTCTTCGGATGAAAATATCTTACAGAACGATCTTAACTGTTTATGGAACTGGGCGTGCAGAAATAAGATGGAATTAAATCCGGAAAAGAGTAAATTCATTTGTTTTACCAAATCTCGCTCGAACGTACACTCGAATTACAAGTTAGGAACTAACGATATACCGCGTGTAAAAAACTGTAAGTATTTGGGTTTGGTCCTGCGTAGCGACTTGGGTTGGTCGGATCATATTAACAATACGGCGAAAAAATCGTGGAAGGCGCTGCACTTCGTAATGCGCATTCTGAAAAACAGTAGTTCGAATGCCCGATCCTTGGCATATTCTACACTTGTTCGTCCTATTTTAGAGTATGGAGCGGCCTGCTGGGACCCGTACAGAAAAGGGCAAATCGAGGCGTTAGATAAAATTCAAAAACGGGCCGGAAAGTTTGTAAATCATGGACGCGTTGATGGACGAGATGAATGGGAACCCTTATCTAAGAGACGGGAACGGGCGCGCTTATGCGTAATGTACAAGACATGCAAAGGGGACTCAGCATGGGCAGACCTCAGTAAAAGATTACAGAAACCTGATTATAAAAGTAGAGGAGACCATCCCTGGAAAATACGATGTAGAAAGCAAAGAACTGATGTAGGCAAGTTCTCCTTTGTGAATCGCACTATTGTAGATTGGAACAAACTACCTGCAAAAGCACTAGGGACTCTTCCTTCTAATGTAGTGAAATTTAAAAATATACTTAATTCTATGTAGGTCATCATACTGAGACTTTTATCAATATTATTATTACTATTGTTATTATTATTATTATTATTATTATTGATATCATAATTATTAACACTTACTTGTTTTGATGTAACTTTTAAGTTATTGTTATTATTAGTTATATTTTTATAATAATAATTATTATTATTATTATTATTAATATGATCATGTCCCTTATACAGTGAAGTGAAGTGTAGTGTAGTGTGGTGGGGGGCATGGGATGGGAGGGGAGTGCAGTGTAGTGCAGCGCAGTGAAGTGAAGTGAAGTGAAGTGTTAGAAAAGCTTATAAATCAACTTACAGATGACTCAAAATCAATCTCTAATTCTAATTGTAATTATATTTGTAAATATTCGTAATAGTTTTGTAATTGTCGTATATCTAGTTGTAATCATGTTTGCCACCGAGCATTAGCTCATAGCGAAATTTAATAAATCTATCTATCTATCTAACACGAAACTATTCGTCGAAACGTATTCGGAACGTTTCTCCAGTGATGTCGGGTGAGGTCATTTAATTTGGATGTTTATTCCCTTTTATAGGTAAATTTGGGAGGGGGGTAAGGGAAAGATTTCTTTATGGTTGTTTTTGGGGTTTGTTCAGATTTCTCCTACCTTATTATAATTTTAACAAAATATCTATTGTTTCATGCGAAAAGTAAACGATTGAAGAAACTGAATATACTGCGGTAGATAACTTAAGATGGGTGGAGATAAAGACGAAAGTAATTGTCTACAATAAACTTTTACCATCAGCGAACCACATCTGACTCATCGAAAAGAGTATCTTGCTCAAACTATTTTATTGTAAACCTCAAACTATCTTTTCTACACTTATAAATCATGGGGTTGCCAGAAGTTCACCGTGCGAGGGAAATGGTCACTTCTTAGAATAATGACTTCAGTACTTAAAAATTAAAACATAGAACGTGTAAATATGTTTCAATAATATTATTTTATGGGGAGAATTCTACGACTTACTAGGGCTAATTTTTAATCACAATTGGAGCAGACGTTTTGCAAGAAAATGCTTGAAATCGGCTCGAAATTTAGAATTATTTCAAATATGTGTATCGATCTCGGTTTTTAATGAATTTAGAATCATGAATAATGTTTGGAATGGCGAACTGACTGAATGAGAGTTGAGTCAATTTGAAGCAAGAAGTCCATTTTCTTGAACATTTAGTACAGTTGTAGGTATGTTAAATAATTAGCTTTCTTGGCTACCAAAACTTTTCCCGAAGTATTTCGAGGTGGAAAACGTGAAGTTTTCTTACTAATACCAATATAAAGAAAGAAAAAATCTTCTACCTTTTGCAAGGTACAATCGACTTAACTTCTGTAATAAGTAAAGAAAACATTTTAACAACAAAAGGTACTTGAAATGTAGAAAAGAAATGAAAATTTGTTAAATATTGGAGCACGCCAGTCACGTAAGCAAGCCGCCACCAAAGTCAAAAGAAAGGAAAGTAAAGATGTTTGTAGTGATTACTACTGCTTATAATATGTATAAAGCGCTTAATAATTATTGAGACAATGGACACTTACCTCCACAATCACTGCATCTTTAGCAATGAGGCCACCTTCACCCATTTTCATATCTTATCATACATATTTTCTTTCTTGTGGAATAAATATACTTCTGCCCCAAAGAGCTTTCTGCCGCTTTTCTTTTTGGTTATTTAAGGTCACATCAACATCTAGGTCATTGTTGGAGTTAACGGTATGGTAATGATAAGGGGTGAAAGGACGAACACAAATACAACCATACCCGAGGCCGGACTCAAACCCACGACCCTTCGGTCCGAGATCACTACGGCCTTAGCGATCTCGGCCACCGGCCCGACTTCTGCCACTTCATGCGACAAGAGACGGGCGATATTGCTTGACACCCTTTCATTTCTTTAGTAAGCACCCCAAAGTCCATTGGAAAAGTCCGAGGCTGCAATACTTCTATTGCATGGGGATATACCTATTACGTTGAAATATGGGTTCATCCCCACTGATTTCAACTTACAATTAAAAGTCCCGAAGTCAATGTAATAAGTATGGAAGATGGTTTACGGGAGGTTGGAAAGGCTGGGAAGGATATTACGTGGAACGTATCTTATATAAACAACTACGAGACTGACAGTGACAGTTGCGCGCGAGAAGAAAAGCACCTGTTGTCGTGAGACATCTGTGTTCAGTGGAGCAACTTCAGGTTAGGCTACCTGAGCGTGCGATCCTGCGATTTATCGAAGCTACTAATGGCTCGCATTCGACGTTTTGGCGCTATCGCGTGTAGCATGCTACTATATTGCGCATAGCTTTATGCTGTGTCGCATATTGTTAGAAGTGAGACTGAGCAAATGACCCTTATGGTCACGAGAGCGCAGCACACTAGGTGGTCAATGTGTTTATCTCTTGTTCGGGATTCCTTGCTTGGTCACGCGGGAATCCCAGATCACAGGCAGAAGAAACAATGCATCCTTACTACCTACTAAAAATATAAAAAGTTGAATTCGGTCTTAAACCTAGTATATCTTATTTCGATGTGAAATTTACATAATCATAAGTAATATATCCATTCGCGCGTGAGAACAAGAGCTGAGCTATTGCGCTATTTGCTCACAAGTCGGTTGTCTTGGGAGTAAAGGAGAAATTAGAGGCAAGTACCCACTCTGTCGTGATATAGGAAGTTCAGCACATATCTGCATTGTATTAGGTTCATGTGCTAAATTAGTTTATAGAGACTTGTGGCGATAATATAACGAAGTATTCCAGATGACAATTGACTGGACTTCCTTCGGTCGACACCAGTTAATGAGTTCATATGAATAGTATTGTTCACTGAGAAACGAACGCCCTACTCTACATTCGAACTTCACTTGAAAAAAAAATTGGGAAATTTGCCTCCTTCGTTGGAGCGATTATTATTTTACTTACTATTACGTGTGTATAATGTTTCGAATTTTGCGTTATTGTTCAGTATCTACACCACTGATCATAGTACATTAAATCGTCTGGGAAAGCAACAGTGTATAACTAATATAACGTGATTAACATTAAAAATGCAAATGATGTTCAAACAAAAATTTAAATAATTTAAATATTTTCTATTTTGAAAAAAACTATTTTAATTTTCATTTTAAAATGTAAATTTTAAAAGTTTATCACCAATAAATAACTTACGATTCCGTAATTACAAGACTTCTTTCATCATGATTTAGAAATGTTTCAGAAACCATGTTATGGACACACTCAATGCAACTTCAATACCAGTATTACAAAAAGGCTGATTTTATATAGTTCCAGACTCAATAGATCAAGAAGACTGCATTTCTTTTACCTGTAACGAAATCACCCTTCCTTACAATAAATTTTATTGAAGTTACCGCTTATTGTATGCTAAAAGAGTATGATCGAAGGGAAAGAATATTATGAGAATATTTTTATTTCCTTTAGGGTAAGAGTAAAAGTTTTTTGTATGCACATAGAGAATATAGTGAAGAACGAGGAGAAATAATTTTACATCATAGATACAATAACAGTTATTCCGATAAATATTTATTTCTCGTCAACCACAACTAATAAGAACCGATGAGCTAAGAAACAGGGGATTTGGCCTTTATATGTAGTTTTACATTCTTCAGTCAACAATGCTCGTAACTGTGGCGTTTAGCTCGCTCGAGGTTCAACTTGAAGAATACTTGCTAACTTCCACCAGTTTACTGCACAACTTTAGTTTGGTAAACTGCATTATTATCCGATGCAGGAATGCATTCTCTTCATCTGCCTACAGAAACTGTAGACTATTCCAAGGGCGTAGAATGTTATCACTGCAACAAAATGAGAAGACTGTTATCATTGTAAAGAAGTGAAAGAAAGTGAATATTTCACAAGAAGAGGTTGCTGAACACACGGCACAATACCATTGGCAGAAAAGTCATAAAACAGGCGGATGTAGGAGATAAACGCGACCTCTAAAAATTCCAGAAAACATTGACTTTTTGATTGATTAGTGAATCCGGACGCTTCAACTGCTAAGGTAATTAGTCCCGTAAGTGTAGGGTATGTTTTTATCGCGGGAGGTTGGAGTGATTTTCCGACTCTGATTGGAGAGATCCGGCGCCGACCTAGGTCGGCTTACGAGGATTTTTCCCAAGCAGGTATCTCCCATCAACGTGTCACCGCCCCAGCCAGGACAAGCTCTAAACTCCTGACTGGCCTCCCTACAAGTGTGGTAGTGTAGTGCATGTGAGTGTAAGTGTATGTAAGTAAGGGTTTGAGAAAAGGTTATGGAAGAGGACGGAAAGATCGCGCGCGGTCCTTGGTCCGTTTGTTAGGGTACTGCTCCGGAATTCAAGTGGTGTTAATTGGAGAAACCACGGAAAAGAGCAACCACGTAAAAAACTCGGAACAGAGCTAGATTTCTCCTCAAGACAGCGGTTGATCTCGACCTAGCTATCTACGTAGCTAGTGTCGAAAATCATGCCATCGCTGGGACTTGAACCGTAGGACAGCCGGTCAGAAGCATTGCAGTGACATTAGTTGATGTACCTAAACCTGTCAGAAAACGATCAGAAACTCCGCAGTACCAGTGATAGCAATCGACAAACGGCACAGAGACGTACTACACCACACGCAACGAGGAAATTTTCGCGCCAATACTCGATTCATGCCGAAACATAGCGGACTGCCCCACTCACCATCCAACGTTAGCCCTTGAGAGTGAAAAATCCCTTACATGAACATTCAAAATCCTGAGTAAAGAGGAACTCACAGAAGAACTGAAAATTATCATTACCCAGAAATTTTGCGATCCAGACAGAAGTAGAGGGAATATGCTTAAAAACGATCGAAGAGCGCAATTAAAATTCCATTGCTGATATTAAACGCGAGCACCAGTGTAAAATACTTTCCGAACCTCTGGAAAATAGCAGTATTAATCAGCAAACTTAACGAAAATAGCGATCCAGAAAATTATAGTCCTATAAACGTACTACTATCACACGTTTCCAAACTATGTGAAAGACTCATTCTTTAGTGCATTAGAGAAAAATTAAATGATGCAAATGCAATCCACTTAACTCAATTCGGATTCCAGAAGGGTCACTCGTCGGCATAACAAACTTTTTGGCTAGCAATGGGAGCTATCTCATCTCTCACCTTTCGATGTTCCCTTCCAGCTAATTTTTTATCGTTTCTCTTTTGCCTTTGAAAAAGTCTACCATGGTCTCCTTCTTCAAAAATTCAAGAACCTCCTCCCACGCTACATTTATTACCTAACAACCAGGTCTTTTAACAAAAGAACCTTCAAAGTCAAGTACCACTCCAATTATCTACAACAAAAAATCCATGGGGCCCTTCTCTCTATGACCTTCGCATCATTCTTCAAATTCCGAAGTATTTATACGCGGACTATCTGCCCTAGTGCACTAGTGGCTCTTAAGACTAAACTTTCGAGAACAAAAGGCGCTGTAAACAGCCTCCCAAATGCTGTAATCGCTTTCTTCGAGAGGTGCAACAATAATGGCATTACTCTCAGCTCGGTCAATTATCAGGTAACAATATTCAGTTGACGACGAGAAGAGCTCCCGCCACCGATTACCATTAACGGAACCGCGTTTTCCTGGACTGCAACTCTAAAATATTCAGGAGTGACTTTGAACAATAAACTGCTATGGACAAACACTTCTTAGAATCGGCCACAAAGATGGGCACCCGGATCGAAAGACGTGAACTTTTACTACGCTTGATTGATTGATTTATTAGTGATTCCGAACACAAACAGCTAAGGTCATTGGTCCCGTAAGTGTAGTGGACGATAATGTCTTGTATAAAATTAATAATGACCCAGGTAAATACAATTTTATTAAGTTCAGATATTTTTAGTAGTTAAAGTTTTCACACTGCATATTCTTACGTCATAGTGATATTACACCTGGTTTCTGGGCCTTGTTAGTTCTTTTAATAGTACCTCTAGGGTCAAGTGCAAAGGAAATTTTTCATAGAGTTCTCGAACTGTGTCATTTGTTTTCACTGATGTAACATCACGGAATAACAGTTTTTCCATAGTCCCATAGCCAGGTGAGTGTCTCTTATGACTTTTATTTTGTCCTTACTTGTTTAAAATTTAATTATTTTCATAGAATTTTAATTAAATCTTTTAACCTTTTACTAATGAGACATTTTGTAATAATGTTTTTAAACTACATTATTTTTTTCAGTTGTGTATAGGATAGTGTTTCTATATTTTCCCATATTGTTTAGTAACCTGAGGAATAACCAAGTTACGAAACGTCGTGTGATTTGCCAATAAATGATTGCCATAAAAAGAGTGGAGACGCCTTTTATTGATACAAATATAACTGACAATCGAGAAGATTCCTTCCTTTTATTTGCAAGATTACTCCTTTCATAAAAAAATATTGTTGTTAACTTACAGCTAACGCAACTTCAGAAACTTTGATTAAGCTTAGCAGATACTTCCAACTCAAAACATCAGAAGTGGCTCCTCTGATGGCTACTCAGAAGCTACCCCTGACTTCCAGGAGACCTTTGCCCGAAAGGGATTGTACGGGCTTAATATAATATAATATAATATATATATATATATATATATATATATATATATATATATATATATATATATATAAGAAAGTCGTGTTAGTTACACTATTTATAACTCAAGAACGGCTGTACCGATTTGGCTGAAAATTGGTGAGCAGGAAGCTTAGAGCCAGGAGACGGACATAGGATACTGTTTATCCCGTTCGACAGCGTTCCTGTGTGAGAACGCACGTTTTCGCGTGATTTCGCATGTTTTCGCGTGAAGGTACTTAACTGAAGAGTGCAACCTATGCACCAAAATACAGGAACAATAATGAATGATTAATCTACTTAATTTTTTATTTGTATTTTCTAATAAACAATTTAACTTAATAAATTCAAAATCTGCTTATTTATTGCCTTTAACAGCCGGCCCCTATGATTACAGCTTTGTATTTCTCTCTTAAACAAAAATCAATTCCAAAAAAACGCTCTGCTACGTAATAGATTTTTTAATTATCTATTTAATATCAGAACGTTTTTTTAAAATTCTTCTTTGTTTGAGAGAAAAACACAAATCTGCAATTGCTTTATTATCACGAGTGCAACAAGGATAGTACAGTTTCTCACAGTGAGTGCGACGCGAGAAAAAGATGGGACCGGCTGTTAAGGCGGAACAGAGTTCGCCGGGTCAGCTAGTCTATATATATAAAAGAAAGTCGTGTTAGTTACACTATTTATAACTCAAGAACGGCTGTACCGATTTGGCTGAAAATTGGTGAACAGGAAGCTTAGAGCCAGGAGACGGACATAGGATACTGTTTATCCCGTTCGACAGCGTTCCTGTGTGAGAACGAACGTTTTTGCACGTTTTCGCACGTTTTCGCGTGATTTCGCATGTTAGCGGTCATTGTTGCCTGTTGTAACCCATTGTTGTAACGCCACACTGATAACAGAAGGCGATAATGATAGCCGCCTTTCGTTCGCCGTTATATCTATATATAGTCGTGTTAGTTACACTATTTATAACTCAAGAACGGTTGTACCGATTTGGTGAGCAGGAAGTTTAGAGCCAGGAGACGGACATAGGATACTGTTTATCCCGTTCGACAGAGTTCCTGTGTGAGAACGCACGTTTTTGCACGTACGCAGTGCAACAAGGATAGTACAGTTTCTCATAGTGAGTGCGACGCGAGAAAAAGATGGGACCGGCTGTTAGGGCGGAACAGAGTTCGCCGGGTCAGCTAGTATATATATAAAAGAAAGTCGTGTGAGTTACACTATTTATAACTCAAGAACGGCTGTACCGATTTGGCTGAAAATTGGTGAGCAGGAAGCTTAGAGCCAGGAGACGGACATAGGATACTGTTTCTCCGGTTCGACAGCGTTCCTGTGTGAAAACGCACGTTTTTGCACGTTTTCGCACGTTTTCGCGTGATTTCGCATGTTAGCGGTCATTGTTGCCTGTTGACTGCGTCACGAATGAAGATGAAGCCACCAACTATCCATTTGAATTTTTAAACTCCTTGGATGTGCCTGGCTTACCATCGCACAATTTACGCCTAAAAGTTGGCTCCGTAGTAATCATGCTTAGAAACATAAACCAACCAAAATTGTGCAACGGTACGCATTTGGTGGTTAGAAAATGAATGAACAATGTAATTTACGCGACGATACTCAAAGGAAAATTTGAAGGTGAAGTTCTCATTCCGAGGATTCCAATGATCCCAACCGATATGACGTTTCAATTTAAAAGACTTCAATTTCCGATCCGTTTTGCATTCGCCATGACCATTAACAAATCACAAGGCCAATCCTTGAAAGTTTGTGGTTTGAATCTAGAATATCCATGTTTTCCCATTGTAGTAACGAAAAAGAGGCTCCTGCCTAACTGAACTAAACTAAACATAAACATATACGTCAACATAAATAAACACCTACATAAACATACACATAAACCTAAAAAACCTCAACATCTGAACATACACGTTGGTCGCCACTGTCACACAATTTCCTACTTATTAATTCCCGGCTGATCTTTAGTGCCCGCGCCTCAGCTAGCATTTGCCCGCCTCACCTTGGCGTGAATCCCGTGATCGCTCCATACGGAGAACACTAAAAAAAAATATCGGCGTGATCGTGCTTGGGTCAGTTTCTAGCTAATAAATAACGTACACATAACACAATTCAAAATTCAAATGACCCGCCGTAGGCGCTCATCTATTTATTTTTACTGTATTAGCAAATTTAACACAAATTCTGCCCGTTACGGTCTATGAACATCACCGCATTCGTTTGGTCGCGGCGATTTCTGCTCCTTTGCATAAACACATTGACACTAATATTCAAACACATACAATAACCCATAAAATTAATTATACACATTCACACATAACAACAAAAAAAAAATATTTACACTCATTCACTCGAATGCGCATTCTGTTGTACCCTAAAATTTAATCTAATACTAATGAAACAATACTTGGTCTTCAACAGAATGTCTTTCCTTTTTGTGGATTTCCTTCATTCACGCAATAATAAAAAAATAGGTTGTCGTCACTTCCCTTGTTCTGCCACTCTGCGCATCTCGCCTACACAGCACTGCCGTCTGCTTCCAACCCCGCTGGACACGTAGATACTCGCTGGCTACCAGTCTCCTTTGCCCAGGCTCCAATTCAATCGCCCGTCGTCCAAAATCCAAAAATTACTGTTCGCGGCGATTATTCACCGTCCTTAAATTTAATTCCGCCGGCTCAATTATTCCGGGATAAACACAAAAACAACTATTACAAAATTACTATAAACACGAACGAAAATGACGAATAATTAAAATAATTAAATTTCTACTAATATTCTAACGCGACCTAAATTCCATTAATCACCAATAAATGTTGCGATAGATTACTGTTCATTACTTAACACTGCAAAATAAAATCAACGGTATCGTGTTCAAGTCCGAAAATAAAAGTTTCACTACTATCACATACATCTGACCTCTCCCAGATCTAAGCTGCTTCTCACCCGTCTACTTCAACACAATATTGTTGTCCTTTTCTTAGCGTTGTTCATCTTTCAAAACAGCCGCCCATCACCGACTGAAATTCACCACTATATTTTATGTTCAAGTTCGACATTTTCGGTGTTTAGCGCTGTTTCGTAATCACTATCTTTCTTCTGGGCCTTGTAAACATTTAATCCGTTGTCATCGGGTCTTTTTATTGTTCCTTTTATTTACAATGTAATATTCGTACCTTCCGGGATGCCGTGTGGTGTTGCTGTATTTTACTCGCGCGTCGATTGTTTCTTAATCCCCTATGTAATGATACTTTAGATTAATTCTTTCCGGTCTTGCATTCGTTCCTCCGGGTCGAGACTAATTTTGCCGGATTCCTCGTAATTTCCTCTATTGCTTTCCAAAGTTTCGACGTAATCCGTCGACGCGTTCTCAAGAAATTAACCGAAATGTGGTTTTCCCTATGTCATTAGCATATCAACAATGACTTCATGTTGCTACTTCAAACATGTTAAAATACAAATTCTTTCGTTTATGATTTCTCGTGAACCCGTGGTGCGATTTTCTTGATCTTGGTGTCATAGTTTTTCTAAAATTGTCCGCCAAATGGTGTTCACGTTGCCCTGCCCCAAATTTCCCGTTTTCACTGATTTCCAAAAAATTCCCCTTCCGCGGCACGATCGCTCATTGTTTTCCGGCGTTGCCTAAATTCTCTTTGAGTTCGACTGGAAATACTGTTCAATAAATTATTTAATAAATTATGTTATCGGACCGGTACAAATCATTACATCTCCCCCCGCCTAAGATGTTACTCAGTTCATGATGCCATCATACTGAGTTGACATCTATCACTGTTCTTGCACTGTGAAGTCTACACTCTGTTTGTTGCCGGCGCGACTTGCACCTGCTGCCACATGCACTTTCTACTCGGCCGCCCCAGTGTCTACGACCTTGGCTAACACTGCCTTC
The DNA here is from genome assembly GCA_011170035.1 of Teleogryllus occipitalis. Lineage (NCBI taxonomy): Eukaryota > Metazoa > Arthropoda > Insecta > Orthoptera > Gryllidae > Teleogryllus > Teleogryllus occipitalis. The sequence continues at coordinate 4,246 of BLKR01007183.1, read as the reverse complement.
AACCTACTCGCGTTCGCGACGGATGTACCTGCTAGCACTTACACTTGCGGTTGCACTGCACATTGTACCGTCGTCTATTATCGCACTATCACACGTTACACTTGTCACCCTTTTCTTTCACCGGTGCCTTAATCTAAACAATCTTCCTTTCTTGCTTATAAACTATTCCTTACAACTAATCTTAACCGATACCTTCAAACTACCTTTTAACGTCTACACTTTGTTCATAAAAGCTATTCTTTATCATTTGACTTTTGTCACCCTTGTCACTTGCTACTGTCACCTTTAATCTCAACTTTTTGTACATTTTACATTGTAACCATACCTTTCTCAACTACTAGTACTGGCTACCTAGCTATTACCAACGTCATTCTATTTCTCTATATAGTTTTACATTATAAATGTTTTGCGTTCCTTTATCTATTTCTCCGTCTACTAACACAACATTGTTGTTATCTAAAACCTTTTTTATAGTGTACGGGCCGTCATAGAGTGGAAAGAATTTACGAAACAATTTCTGGTCCGACGAGGACGAATGCGACGCTCGGACTAGTACTTTGTCTCCAGCTTTAAATGTCTTCCGTTGGCATTGTTTCTGGGCCTTCTTCCTGCTCGTTGCCGACTTCCGTAGCTGCTCGTACACTATTTGTTGACTCGTTGCCACTTCTTGCACGCCGCCGATTTCTGGTGGGATCCGAATACGATCAAATGGTCTTGTCTTCCTCCTTCCGAAGTGCGTTTCCCACGGCGTCACGTTGGTGCTGGAATGCGGTACGGCGTTGAGGACGTTATTCAAAATTGGCACCGCCTCAAACCACGCCCGATGGTTTTCTGCTGTGTATACTCGGAATAATCGCGACAATTCTCGCATTACTCTTTCGCTCGGATTACTCTGAGGGTGGCGCACAGCCGTGAAGTGAACAGAGATTTCTAGAGCTTCCATCTCCTCTCTCCACCTGCCGCTTGTAAACTGAGTTCCCCTATCGCTAAGAATCCGGGCCGGTTTTCCGCACATCTCAATAAATTTTTTCACTTGGCGTACGCAACTAGCTGTATTCGGCTTTCGTATGGGAAAAATCTGCACAAACTTCGTGAACACATCGATGATGATGAATAGATGTTGGTTGCCAAACCTCGTCTTCGGCAGCGGGCCGTATAAATCCACTGCATACAGATCCTGAGGCCCTTGCGGCACGATTGCTTGCCATTCTCCTTCGCAATGCCGATTTGGTTGTTTGGTCTTCTGGCACACGTCACATGCACTCGCTATTCGCCTCACTTCCTTTCCCATGTTCGGCCAGTAACAATAGTCTGCCAGTATCTGCACTATTTTTCCGCCTCCAAAGTGCCCATAGTACTCGTGGGTCGACGTCGCCAATTCTCTTCGGCTTTCTTCTGGTACCCAAATTCTAAATTTTCCTTCTGGGCCGTTGACTTTTCGCAGCAATATTCCGTCGTGCATTCTCCAGTTGCTGACGTCTTGGTCCCCTTTTTTGTTCACCCGGTTGGTATCGTAGGGCTGTCCTGCAATCAACTTCTTTACTTCTCGGACGAATGGATCGCGTTGTTGGATATCCAACACCGCCCCTGCCGTCCATCGTGGGTTGATCTCTCGTACTCGGATTGCTGCTACCACATCTTCACATTCTCCTTTTCCTTCACCTTTATCCGGGACAAATAATCGGGAAGCAAGTTCTTCTTTCCTTCACAATATTCAATTTCAATTTGAAATTGCTGTAACCATAGCGCCCACATAGCGCCCACCGCAACAGTTTATCATTGTGGGTATGGCTCGTCATTAAAAACGTCAACGCCTTATGGTCGGTGATGACGGTAAATGGACGCCCAATTAGCATCGTTCTAAATTTCCGGGTCGCCCACACTACCGCTACCGCCTCCAGCTCCGTAACTCCAAAATTTCGTTCGCTGCCTTTTAGTGACCGGCTGTCCAGAGCAACGATTCGCTGTTCTCCGCCATCTCCCAACTGAAATAGCACTGCTCCCAGCGCATATCCGCTACTGTCTGTCTGGACATACATGCGTCGGCGAAAATCCGGGTAATGCACCACGTATGTGCGCTCGAAGGCCTCTAACAGCTGCTGGTACGCTTCTTGACACTGTTGGTCCCAATGCCATTTATTCCCCTTTCTCAATAGATGCAGCAGCGGTACCACCTTTTGTGAGTAGTTTTTCACAAAACGCGCGTAATAGTTGCAGATACCGAATAATCGTCGTAGCTCTCTTATGTTCTTTGGTGGCGGTAATTTCCGGATCAGTTCCCTTTTACTCTCCTGAATCTTCATTCCTTCGCTTGAAATTTCATGTCCCATAAATTGAACTCTTCGTTTGCAGAACTCGCATTTCTCCAAATTCAATTTCAAATTGTACTTCTTAAAGATTCGAAATAGTTCTTCTAATTTTGCTAGGTGCGACTGCAAATCCGATGAGAACAAAATTATGTCGTCGACATACATGACCATCGTTCTTTTTAATTCTTCCGGTATCACGTCGTCCAGATAACGAATCAGCGCCGCCCCCGAGTTCTTTAATCCAAATGGCAATCGCGTAAAGGAGTACACCGTCCCTTCAAATTTGAAACTAATAAATTGTTGACTCCTCCTTTCAACTTCGATCTGCCAATAAGCGGACGAAAAATCGAGCGCGCTGAAAATCGTCGCTCCTCCTAACTTCACTATCATTTCATTGATTGTAGGTGGCGTCTCGTATCGTGGGATCGTGACTGCGTTCAGCTTTCTTGCATCCAGGCATATTCGAATGTTACCGTTCTTCTTAATAACTACTACCAGAGGACTGACGTACGGGGGTATTGCCCTCTTAATGACTCCTTTCTGCTCCATTTCACCTATTAGCTCGCGCACTTGCGCCCTATACTTGCACGGTATGGGATACGGCTTTGTGGAAAACGGTGCGGTGTCCTTCAATTCCAACTTGAATCGATAACCCTTCACTGGTTCTGACGATTCTCCAAAAATGTCTAGGTGCTCCTCTAACAGTTTCCGAACTCGCCCCGGGCAGTCTTCCTGGTCGATGACACCGTTCACGGCCTTGTCCACGCTCTGGAGAACCTCTTCCATTGTAGCCTGGACTTCGTCTCCCTCGACCTCCGCCTCATCCGTTTCGGCGACCACTGGGCCGCTTCCGATGCAATCTCTCGATCGTAGCGTCACTTTCCTCGTACCTACGTCGACGACGGCTCGGTAAGCCCTCAGTGCGTCCATACCTAGGATGACGTCACGGATCAGTCCCCGGACCACGATCGCTGCTACCTCTATGGTCATTTCCCCTAGATCCAATTCCAGCCAGATCTGTTTTCCCGTGGTATTAGCCGCTTTTCGGTTCGCCATTACGACACGAAGCCTCCGCGTCGGCAGCTCTATCAACACTTGCCCGCTCTTTCGCACCTTCTCACAGAATTCTTCTGACACCGCGATTACACTACTTCCCGAGTCCACTAATGCCTGCACTTCCCTTCCATAACACGTGCCTTTTAAAATCAAGCACTTACTCGGCTTTACTCCTTCCACTTTGTCCTCTCTTAGCAATTCGTCCCCTTCAACAATAATGCTGGCCGTAGCCATGACCGTCACGATTTCTCCACGTCGTTTGGTTCGTGCCACCGTCTCGCCCCAAACGTTTCTAGCTTTCCGATCTACCATTGCATTCCCAACGCACTTGCGTCGCCTCTACATTTCCCGTACTGTGATTCCGGGTGTCCTGAACCGCTCGCTCCGTGCTTACTCGATCAACGTCGCTCTCTCTTGGCTTCGATTTTCGCGGTTCCTGACCGCCCTGCGATTTCTCTTGTTTCCCCTTTTCTGTTTCTACTCGCGCTTCCATCGCGCAAATGTTGTTTTGCCTATTCTTCCCGTTGCTATACCGGTTCTGGTAACCATTACCGGAGTTCTGGCTTCGATCATCTTGCGCGTCATGGTCGTCCCCTTCATACGCCCGATCAAACCGACTGACGCGTTCTATCAGGTCGTCTATTGTTTCGGGCATGTTATTCCACAAAAGCTCGCGGATCCTGTTCGGCATTTGCCGAATAAGAATTCTGATTATTTCAGCGGGGTTGAATTCTTCACTGCAAACTTTAAACGCGCTTACTTTCCGCGTCACGAAATCGCTCATGCTTTCCGAGCCCCCTTTACGGAATCTCTCCGACATCAACCGGTACTTCAGTTCAAATTTATGGTGTTGGTTCCAGTATCGTTCTAGAAACTTAGCC
>BLKR01007182.1:32500-42227 GCA_011170035.1 Teleogryllus occipitalis | reverse complement strand
TTCACAAATTTACGATTCTATCGCAGGTATGCAGGAAATATTGTAAATTAAATACATTTTTCTAAACATTTTAATGAAATTCACAGTCCCTCTTCAAAATCGTTTAAGTTTACTGTGACATTTCCGGGATTAAGTGTCAAACGGTTCTGATAATGAAAATGTAGTTTTTTCGCCCGCAAACCAGTTACAGTAGAGCTTGATCAGCCGTACCCGATTCATAAAAGCATGACAAAATTGCATTGCCTACTCTGATTCCTCCATGGTATTTGCCATCCGTCAGCAACATCTTGACTTCCTGTCGTTTTACAATGTGCACAAGAATTTCGTGGAACAAAATTGCGTCTCATAGACACAAATAATACTTATGTGCGATCAAAAGAGGGGTTCTTTGATATGGTTCAGATATTCTTTCTGAACTTCATTTGAAATTGAAAAAATATATAAAAGTATTACTATGCCATGTGCTGAAAGATTTACTATATCACACACCTTGCAAGCTTTTCTTCTTGGGAAGAGCGGTTCTTTTACTTTCCGACTACGTGACGGTATGATGTAGCAGATTGCGTGTTTTCAAGGTATCTATGACTCCCACATAAGTAGAGGGGATGCATAGTACAATAAGTACACATGATCTCCTCATACTATGAGGAGTGAATTTGGCACGACATACGCTACTGCATACGTAGTAACGGACCTAATTTTTATACGTCTACCTGGGTACAGTGTGCGTTAGTTATACGGGTTGATGACACGTATATGGACGACGAAACAATTTTAGGAAATCGCAGTATTCCATGTTGATAGAGTCTACACAAATTTCGTGTTGTGGCTTATCTCCCATGAAGTTCTTTTGATTTTCTCATTTTTTCATCAGTGGTGATTCTATATCTATGGATTGGTTTGAGTAAGTAAGATCTCATTTTAAAGATTGAAGCTGGGAAGCAGTGCTGTGTATAAATTCATATACAAACAAGGATTGCATTGAATTAAAGTAAATAATATAATAATTTTGAATTACATTGACTTTTGAAATTGTGAAACATTTCCTAGCTTTTGATTAAACGAACATTTTTTAACTTGCATTATTGCCAACACAGTGATCAATAGATCTCAATAAATGGAAATGTTGGACACAAAATAAAAACTAATGAAAATTACAAAAATAGGAAGAGTGGCAGAGACAGTCAAAATTGACTGTTTCTCACGTTCTGTGTGTCACATCAACCTTGTTAGCTAACATTGATCGTAATATTTTACAAAAGAAACCTTGGACATATTAAAAACATTATAAATAGCGTAGTATTGATAAATTCATTATGCTAATTCTATTAATAATAAAATCCAGTTGTAACGAACAATACGATATTTATTCCAGGTGGACATGGAAGCCGTGCTAGAAGAAGAGATGTTAGCAGCCGAGGAAGAGGCCGCCAAAAAGAAATGTTCCCAAAGCAGGGAGCACAGCGGCCAGTCCTCTGCGGATCAAAGCGCACAGCAGTCCGCCGACCAACCCAAGAGAGGGCGGAACCTCATCTGCGACGCCCTGAGGTTCAAGTGTCCCGGTCCCCTTAAACACGATGACGTTGCTAGTGTGCAGCTGCAGGACATCGACGCACCCCCTGACATTCCCCTGGTGGGGGAGGTCTGCCCACTCAAGAAGCGCATCCGGTGGACCTGCGTGCCTCCGCCCATGAGCATGGACGAAATAGACATGGCGGTCGGTAACAGCCTAGAAATGGAAATACAGAAGAACGTCAACACACTGAAGACCGAGTGGACTCCCAAGTACTGCTATGGAAATAGGAGATTGGAAAAGGAATCGTACGAGTGCTTTTTCGGCCAGCTGAAAATCGCCAAAAGGAAGGAAAGGGAAGCAGCTAAAGTAGACTGTCACGAAACAAAGTGCCCACATCAGGGCGAAGGACCTCACGTCGATGCGAAGTGTACTGATAAAAAGTGTCCGATGCATAAATCAGGTGATAGTCGACAATCCGAAGAGGTAGGTACAATCGATTTTACAAACAGGTCGTTCCACGTAAAATGATCTAATTTTGGGGAAGTACCCTGCGCGACCATCTCGGATCTGTGATAATAGTTTGTGTCGAATCATACATATCTCAACAAAAAAAAATTTTGTGAGATGTAGCTTCATAAATAAAATAGATTTTGAGATAGAGCGCTTAGTTTGATCCCGTGCAGCGTCGTTGTACTACTGTTCAACCAGAAGATTTTCGAAACTTTGGGAAATAATATTTCCTTCTCCACTATTGCTTCTCCGTCATTGGTTTTCCCGATGTCAAAAACTTGCAAATAACTTCACACTTGGAATGAAATTCCCGAATTATGTGTTACCCGATAGGATAATGAATTTATCTTCGCAATGTTTTGTCACTGACATTTTATTAATTGAAAACAGGATTGGAACACTGATTCTAGCTTGACTTTTTACTTGTTTATTTAACTATTAGAAAGATGTGATGTCTTCTCATCTTAGACGCTTATGAAGGACGATCAATGGCAGATCAATGTCACTGACGTTTTAACAAGAGCTATTCTGGTGTGTTTAGGATGATATACCACCCTGTGATCCCCGACGGAAAGAAAAGCCGAAAGATGTGGAGTGGGTGGTTTTTGGAAAGAAGGTACTGTAATTTAGTCAACATTCTGTTAATTTATTTACAAGAGTGCCACAAAATAGTCGAAAACGTCTACTTATGGCCATTTCCACATCACCGTGAAATTAAGTTAGTTAAAAATACCTGTCCACTCGCCAAACAGTGCTGGACACACATGTCCACTCGCCAGACAGTGCTGAAAAAACAAGCTCGAATTATGGACTAGTTAACAGTGTTCGATTTTATGAAATTATTTCCATATAGTATTCAGCCTTTAGCGTACTAAAGAAAAAAATAAATACATACATTCTTGTTAGTTTAAGAACAATTTATTTCTTTGTGTTATATTTTTATAAAAAGATGTTTTAATATTGATTAATTCAGTTGTTTATTTATCGAAGAATTTCTCTTAAAAACATGTTTGTCGATAAAAATAAAATTGAGGAAGAGGATATTCAGCAACATAAGAAACTGATTTAAATAGGTCCAACCTTTCTAATCTAGCCAACTAATAATCATTCCATCTCGTTTTACGTTTTGTTGTGATTTAATAAAAGTTATTATACTGTCTTAGCGATTTTTTATTTGTAAAAACTGAAAATTTTGAAACGGAAATATAATGAAATCTATCCACTAGCACACTTTAAAAAATCAATGACAATGAAACGTCTTGAAACGTGAAACTTCTTGAAACAATTATGAAATGAAACTCCTTGAAACAATTATGACATGCAACTCCTTGAAACGTAGACGAGTATTTTCCTTAGCTTACATGTATATTAGTATCCATATTAAAAATAACATTAAAGGAATAGAAATTTCTTTTCTTTTTCTAGCCCGAAGAATCCGAGGAGAGTTTGGTAGACGTAGATGATCCCCGATTCGATGAATGGTGCCACGTTGAAAAGTCTCTAATGCAGGTATAGTGGATGGCGGAACATTACCATGCACAAACTAAATACCCTATTTTACCTATCATTTTATTCATAGCTTTGGTTAGTAAATTAAAACAATATTAAGAGAACCCGTCAAAATTTGACGGTGTGATCTGAGATAAATGTAAAACATTGTGCCCAGATTAATGTTCACAATATGTTGCATTATTTGAATCTTCAGAGTATAACGAAAATATTCTGTGATGAGTTCCCAAAATTTTGAACACGTATTGCCCATGACCAGGTGGCAAAGCAATATCGGCACCAAATTACACAAAAGAAAGAGCACTATTATACTGACGGATATTATTTCTAAGGTTTTTTAATGTGTCATAATCTCCTATAAACAACTGTTTGATTTCTTCTGGTATATTGCTCGAAGGTAAACTTATTTTCCCATTTTAGCAACACAGAGTAAACTCGTTTACAGAATTTTTCTCACATGGGAAGTACAAAGTAGAACAAAACTGACATTTCATAGACAATGACCCAACAGAAAACGAAATGACCTCACTATCACGACACATCTCTTTCATCATCGACTTTCTCTTTCCCTGCTCCCAGTCAATGTACTACGTTTGCTTCTTTTGGGGCGCGTGGGCAAAGATTCGGAATTCGACATAACCTGTGAACAACTTCACTACTTCAGTACAACCGAACAACACTCACTGTCCGAATGTTCTCTACAAAATACACTATTAAAGGAAATACATGCAAACTGTCATCACCACAATGCAATTATTACACTGAAACAAACAAATGACGACTTGTGAACAACACTTGACGAATTGTGAACAAATCTCAACAATCAAAACAAAATATCAAGCAGCGCCACCATGAAGCGGCGGGGACTCACATCTATCCACTCGTGTATATCAATTTTAAAACAGCCACCCTTTGGGTGAAAACAATTGACTATTGATAAGCGTACTATTTAAGAATGATTTAATTAATTAATTTATACCATAAATGTTGGTGAATCAACACAAACAATATATGATAACACATCTAGGGATCACATTCTTTCATTTAAAGGAAAAAATACAACAATCGGTTCAGTAGAAGTTCTAAACGAAGCCATGGCAGAATACCTTATTTTTTTAAATATATAGATTAACTCAGTCTGCCGGAGTTTTATTTCTCCATCATCAGGATTAAATACATCAACAACACGATTAGAACAATGTATAACGCGCTAAATATTATCCTGTATAATGTAGCACACACAACCAACAACAAAAAACCTTTTACACTTACACTCCTGTGTATCAATATCTTTTGATCAGTCATACTAATCAGGCATACCAATGCCATTCTGGTCTCTGGAGGACTCCCACTATGTGAGCCTGGGGTACCGGAACGCCGTTCCACCGCGTTACACCAGAAATCAAGCCTTGTGTATACATATTCAACATTTTCTGTACTTGCGGTCCCTTCCTCGGGGACACAGAAGACCACGTCCTTATTTTGATGAACTAGTCCAAATTCGTAATCTTACTCCGTTTGTACAACTTATATCTACATCGACAGATACTAAAATAAAATAGATTATGGGCAAGCCTGGCTGTAAGAAAACTTAAATTTCCATGGGTCTATTAAGCACAACGACGGTTTTGAACCGTTTTGTAAAAACCGGATAAGCATTGAAAGACGAAAGTGACATTTATGGTTAAGGGAGGTTATAACATTAAAACACCTGAATAGTAAAACAGAAACTTTTTTTCTAAAGAAAGAATGAAAGAGATAAAAACTGCTCTTGGTCTTGTGTTGCGACTGTTAAAGGGTTTCTAGATCATATCAGTTTTATATTTAGCTGTACAGTACATAAATATTTCCTCCATATTTACTTTCTGCATTCATTTTATTGTAAAATTTTATTAAGTATATTTTTACCATTGATGCTCAAGTAAATTATCTTTTTATCGTTGTTACTATGAGTTTGTAAGCCCAATAGGCACTTGTTCTGTGTGACATTGTATTATCTATTTGTATCACATTACCGAATAAATACTTGAAATATCAGGCATAACAATATCATCGCAAACTGCCTCGCAGCTCAAACAAGAAGTGCAGACGAACGCCTGGTGGCAAAAGTTACACGACGATCTGCCGGATGTGGAGGAGTGGAACAAGTTTCTGAAGGAGCGCTCCCGTCAAGACAACGTCCCTAAACTCCGGTGGATCTCTACCGTCTGGGTCTACGCAGAGAGCTACCTGTTCCGGCGAATCAACCAAATCTTCCGCTTGACTGAATCCCTCAAGTAGGTGTTCAATGTTGGTGTGAGTACAGTTTTACCTATGATGATGATGAACCTTCTCAACCCGAAGGTAGGTAGCCCTGCGGACAAGAGAGCAGGTTTTTCGTATTTTATGTTCTCACCTTTCCTGAGCAAATTACCATAAGAGTGGTTTGTTTTTGTTCTACAATATATGGTTATGTTAGGGGTGATGAAAGACGAATAAGAATGCCGAAAGATGAACGATTATGAAGTTTATCCTTTGGCTCCAAAATCCTATTAAAAATCCCCCTCTACTTTACCACCTGATTTGAGTGTGTAAATACATGTGCAATTTTTTCATGTTTTCACAGAAATTTAAAAAATATTTTTGTGGTGTGTAGTGGCTGTCATTTAATGAAGTTTACCATTTTTATAACATCATCAAATACCGTGACTCTTTACTTAGATATTTTTACGTTAACACCTTCCTACGTACTAAACAGAGTTCGGAAACAATATTGGTGCTTTTCGTTTAAGTAACAAAGTTTTTGATCAAACCAATTATCCAAACAGTACCATCGTACAAATGAGAATATATTTCTTCTCAAAAAGACATATTTCCACATATTTAGATAAAATATTAAGTGCGTCTATTCCTTTGCTTGTGAAGTAATTCTTCATATCAGAAAAAGTTTTCTTGAACTTCTCTCTCACTAAAATATCTTACAGATACTATAATAGAACATTCGTTTGTTGAATCTGTTGACTCGTCTGCCTGAATTCATCTGAATTGAAAAATTGTCATTTTCAATTTATCACACAAATCCTCATAATCATTATGTGGAATATCATTGACATTATAGTTCGAAAGTGTAATATTCTTAATTTTCCTTACTGCATCTTCTTCTAACTTTATACCCTTATCACAAGAGGAGCGTTGTTTGAAATCATATAATGTTCACTTGTAGACAGAAATAAGTTTGATATCTTTTCAGTGTGTTTTTTATGCGTTCTACATTCTATCTACGCAAAAAAATTTGCAAATCACATTCTATTCTACCGCAAATGAAGATTGGAAACATGTTGTTTCATATCACGTTATGTTCTTACGGTTGGTGCAAATCGTATTTTGTCCTCGGCTCTGTTTTTCATGATGCCATGATTTCAAACTTTTCTGGTATTCTGATAACTGATATTAGTGTTGCGGCGGCATCTTACACTCTCTTCCCATAAACTGAGAGTTTAAGGCTTTACGCAGGTAGGTGTGGGATCCGAACAGGATTATGCGTCTTGTTCATGTCATGACATTCTATCTCCTCAAGAATGTTTTTCATCTTCTGAAGAATATCACACTTTTCTTCCCAGAAAAGGGTCATTCACTTCTGCCGGCTGACAGAATTTTTGGAACAGAAGAAAAGAAAGTAAGGATAATACATGGATTCAGACCCTGATGCCAACTACACCTTGTAAACGTTTTGAAGAAGAGGATGAGATGAGCATTTGTCTCGCTATGCTCTTTGCTCTGAGGCTCCCTGAATACACTCATTGCTTTTAATATTTTAATTTACTATATTCGATTATTTTTTTTAAATATAATGCAATTTCTTGACTATGATCTCACTACTGTGATATTACTTCACCACTTCACAATAGTTTCAGAAGTTCAGTAAAATAAAATACCTCGAATTCTAAGTTTTAATATATTCAAGTACTCTTCACGCTTTGTATTTGTCCAGTCTGGATATCTTAGTTCAATCTTAACAACCTTCAATACCCCTTGTTCTGATGGAGTTCTTTCCTGTCCATATTCTTCACCATCACACTTATTTTCTTGTCCTGAAATACGCTTGCATAGGAATAACAATGTCTCAGCTAGATCGGTTTTCACTAACGTCTTTAACCTAAGGTCCGCGTTCATGAAGCCTTCAGGCTGTACAGAACTGCCATTGATGAGCTGAAGCAACCCCTTCAGTAGTACGGTTCCCTCAGTTCCCTTCATTCACTAAACATTTTACAAAAATAACTCACGAGCCCCTCTACCTGTATATCCGTAATGTGTTATGAATTTGTGGTTCTAAGACAAAATATATTTACTATGTTCACTATAACCGATGTGGCGAGTTTATTACAACCGAAACTTCTGGTACTTAAATTCCATACACGTGAATTAATCTCAGCGCCTTCTGTCCACTATAACTAAAAGCTTCACTATGAGTTCACTATTACCGGAGTCGACTGTAATTGAGCCAATTGATCCAATTTGAATTAGATTAACTATGGTTCACTCCATTTCAATCCTTATCATTTCAATGATTATTTATTATGTTATTAACTGATTCCCCATTTTCCAGCTGAATAATGAAAGACTCAAGATGACATAATTGTCAATATTTTTATATAAATAAAGAACTGCTTTTGATGTCTTCATTAGTTTGACTGCCTCAATGAAAATAATTCCATTTTCAAGAAACGGCTAATCTTTCGAAGCCTTCGAAAACCGTTCTTTATTCTAATAAAAAGATTGATAATTCATTTTGAGTATTACAAATGCATAGATGCTTATAACACAGCAGACCAATATTCCAGAGTCAACATCATAACTGATGTCTCACAAATTTCGAACCCGAAGTAATTACTTCAAGTAATTATTTTAGCTATTTATTCAGTATAAATAGCAAAATTTTGATAACATTTTTAAGTTGAAACTGCGATGTAATATACAAATTCATTTAGTTGCCAATATCTACTAAGTACTAAATTAGCATTAGCTAAATTTTATGTTCATATTTTTAAGTGTATATTATTTTTTTTTGGTTTACATTTTGTGTGTTGCATTATAGATTGATACGTAATTTATTCGTTCCAGGAATTACGATCCATTCCGCAGGATGAAAATTAAAAGTTTGCTCCAAATGCTAGATGGTATGCATTTGGCCGCATCCGACTTCTATAGAGCAATCGATCCTCAGAATAATCCAACGATTCAAAACAGGGACGCACCAGAGTACCTGAGAATGTTCCTCTCCATGTCCTTGTGGGGTAACAGAACTGATCTTCTGAAGGGCGGACCTACAGTAAGATCATACTTATAACACTTCATTTTATTTACGTCTCACATTTCTTTGATTTACGAATAATACATTTCCTGGTAGCTATTCTGCTTTACTTGCATAAGCATCTGCACTTTTCTCTTTAAAGTAATGTCATTAAGCCTGTTTATAATAGCTGCTATCAGGTAAAAGTAAGAAACCAATAGACAAACTTGCCACTTCAACAGTGCTGCAACCTAAGTTTTATCTCTGATGCAAAACATTTATTTATTCATGCTTCAAAGAACCCCAACCCCTCCCCACTCACCTATCCAAACCATAACATGGCACGGATTCCCGAAAACGCCACAGACAAATGCCTAGCACTATTATTCGACAGACATGGACCCATGGAGAGCACGACACGACTCACATGGAGAGCAAATATCATGCATAGAATTGCACTAGCGATTAGAAGAACACATCACTTATATCCCCTACTTAAGAAATCCTCATCAATTAAACACATCCATTTACCTGTACAAAACAATGATACCACCAATATCATGCTATGCATCTTCAGTCAGGTCCACGGCATAGAAAATCAATATTTTCAAAATTCAAACGTTAAAAAAAAATTCTAAGAATAATCATAAAAGCACCTTTGTTTATTCAAACCTCACAACTCCATGAAGAACTCGGTAACACCCCCATTACTGCAATTTCTCCCTTCTATCCGCAAAATTCCGTAACAATTCCTGGAATACCGTTAATTACCCACTTCAAACTTGGTAAAAATTATTATCCTTTATCGGAAACGTTTGAAAGGAAAGCTGCCCAGTAAATATTTTGACCCTACATAAGCAGACTAGAAACGATTAGTCTTTTTATACAATACAATTTACTCAAATTAAATAATAATAATAATA
>BLKR01007182.1:0-30000 GCA_011170035.1 Teleogryllus occipitalis | reverse complement strand
GAGCCACCACTCCCGGTGGCATGGTCGAGCGACGACGGAAGGTGCAAGACTAGAGAGTGCGGACATCCCAGGTGTCCGTTTATGTAGGCTACAGAGCGGGGGTGCTGATCACAGGGATCGCCCACCGCAGTGGCACCATGCTAATGAGAGTGATATCAACAAAATTATGTTGGTATTACACAAACAGCGCCCTACCGTCTGATCGGTTATGTCAGGGCGCCCGGCGAACTGCTCCGAGGAGCCGCTATTTGTTTCTTTCTCTTTCTAGCAGCTCCATCAGCAGACGGAGCAGATTACGTCATCTTTTATCGATCGGCGGCATGCGGCACTGGGAGTAGCGTCTTGTTTTTGCGGGTATTTTCCAGTTCTCGGTCTGAAAATGTCTCACTGCTCTGGGAAAGGATAATCAGACAGAAAAAAGGGAAATATTTTTGTAACATTTATTACAACATGTACTTGTTATACCCATGTTTTTGTGATTTGAAAATGAAAAAGAAATTTTCATTGCAGCATGGGAAGAATTTTTTTGTTGCAGATTGCGACAGATATGCCAAATTTGTTGTTGCAAAAGAGTGCACAAGTATATTAAGAAATTTAATTTCTGCGACATTACAAATTATCAAACTGCTGATTATGAAAAAGTATTATAAAGGTTACAGAAAAATGTTACTAAATAAACTAATAACGGAATTACTGAAAGTAAATGAGTTTAAAATTAAAAAAATCAAGCTAATTGGGAAATAAATTATTTTTCTTCTTGCATTTAACATTGTGAACTATAATGCTATTTCTCATTCAACATTTACAAGTTTTCAAAGAAAAAAAAATCGCTCACATTTGTACGTTGATCCAGATATACTACGTAACATTCGAGCAACATTCCGATGCAGTTCCGGGAAACATTTTTGATTGACGTTCTCTTAAAATTTGAATAAATGCTTTTGTTTGAAATGTTTCTCTTAATTCAGTGTCACTCTGCATATCAGTTATTTCTAATTGAAAATCACGAGGAAAAAAGCCCTATATCAAGAGAAAAAGCGATAGAAAATACTTTAAATTCTAATTGTAAATAAAAGAAATCCTTAAATCGGTTTTCAAATTCCGAACGCAATGTTCTGAATATATCTACACACACTCCAAAATTCGATGTTTCGTGAATGTTTGACATTGAAACTAATTTTGAGAAGAATGAAAGGTTTTCTTTTCCCAAAGGGCCTTTTTTAAAGTAAATAAAATTAATATCTTTTATATTGTGTTATTTTACTGTTAAAACAATATAGGAACATCAAACTATATCCAAAACGTACTTCTTGGGTGGCATTGTTTCTCATAGCACTGGAAAGTTTCTTACATTCTTCTTTAGAATACTTTCTATATTCAATAGAATGATTAACTGTTTAAAGTCGTTGCAAATTAAACTTCATGTGATTAAGCACGTTATTGCAAACTAAACATTTGGCATATCTGCTGCCATCTGCGAAAAGATACTTTTCTTTCCATGCTGCATTGAAAATTGGTGGAGAGGGCGCTTTGGTTTACGAAGTGCTTGAGTCGACTTACATGTTTCCGCGAATGCAGTTATCGGGACACTGTGCAGTGTCCTGCTCTCGGTAACCAACACGGGTCCGCGCTCCCGATTCCCTCTTCTTTAGCAGCCCTGGGTTACGTAGAAGCAGCCCGGGGAGGGTGGGGCGTGCGACGGTACGCATGCGACACTAGCGCACCCACCCGGCTGGGAAGCTGAGAGCGGAAGCGGAGGCTGTGGCAACCCCTGACTGGGCTCGGTGCGGAGAAACTTTTCTGATGCGCTGTATATTACTGTAGTATTCATGACGACTGCTTTTGTTTAAAAAAATTAATTTATTGCTCTGTTATATGGTAGTATTTTATTTGTTCTTGAGCAATGTGCCAGCTTCTTTTTGGAATACCATTTTGTGTGGTTTTGTTCAGCAGCAGTTTTGTTCCTGCAGGCCACTAGTTGCATATTAATCGTTTGATTTCTCTTCCTAGGCTATGCCGTGGCATATCTCGGATGCTACAAGGGACGATGTAGAGGAGATGATTACGTTGATGGCGAAGAGTCGAAAGAAATCGGTTCCTGTGGCGAAGTTAGCGGATCGGTGGTACGACTATATCTCCTGCGGAATATTTGTGTTGAAGGCGGACTATTTTTGGACTATGCCGTTCGACTACAACGATATGCGTTGTTCAATGGCCGGCGCTCCCCTTTATGCAGATCTCATTTATTCTACTCTTATCATATTTAAGGTATGTTGAATCAATTCGCAATAGTTGTAATTAAACGAGATAATTATTTTAATTAAATCAGAAATGTGAACAACAGTTACGCTGCAACAGACATTATGTTTATAGAAAGAATTCCTGAAACACGTTCACAGGCTTTATTAATTTTCGTGTTACGTATCAAAAAATTGTATGAATCGACTGATACTGAATGACCTTTCGTTGTTTTCTAAAGGTGCCTATATATTTATTGTTTGTTGTATTTATTATTACCCTTTCTCGAGAATTGGGTTCATTCATTCTTTGCTCCAAAACGAGGAATTGGAATGAAACAAATTAATTTTAACATACTTACGAATTTATCAATAATTTTGTTTCTTTCTAGGGAGATTTACACTACCGCAAGTTAGTAGGAGATATTAACTGGGATCCACTAACACCTTTCAAGTTGGCACTGCGAAGCTTTCGACCAACAAACATAATTGCGTTGCGTACCTATAAAAGTGACGTGTCCTGCGGAGTCCCAGAGTATGCATATCTGTTCTACCCTGGCATGCCTAAGAGCTGGATGCTGACAGGAAAGGTCGCTCTTGTGCAATTTGCTAAGAAGAGGCACTGTGTACCGGGTTTACCACATCCTCCGTAAGGAATTAGCCAGATCCGAGGCGTTACTGACGATTTTATTTATTAAGCTGTAGGTCAGAAAGTCAACTTGCAGAAGTCGCCAGGCTTTTAGTGTATAAACACCTACACACTTAAAATAACAAATCAATTAATGCGACTCAAAAGTTCAAACAATAATATAAGTTTTAAAAAAGGCAAAAATCCAAAATACTGAAAGCTTGCTTCCCTAATTCTTGACATCCAAAGAAGCAGCATCTCGAACAAATGGGAAATAGATTCCGTGTAACAGCAAACTTAATTATTTGCAATTAGGTATCACTTAAAAAAGAAATCTGTTGAAAATGAAAACACGGAA
Organism: Teleogryllus occipitalis; assembly: GCA_011170035.1. Lineage (NCBI taxonomy): Eukaryota > Metazoa > Arthropoda > Insecta > Orthoptera > Gryllidae > Teleogryllus > Teleogryllus occipitalis. Next base: position 26,777 of record BLKR01007182.1, on the reverse strand, counting down.
AACCAAGAAACTCGTAATAAAACAAGAAATAACACGGAAACATCTTATAAGAAGAGCAACCGCTCATTTTTATGTACTTTACAATACTCTTTTCAAATATAGTCTCTGCCTCCATATAGTGTTTTTTCTTTCACGTAAAATAAGAAATACTTTTCAGAGATATATTTGTTTACATTGATTCCATACGTATCACTTAACGGAACAGACGTAATTTACGAAATATATTAAAGCTTTATTTTTTATATTTAGTTTATACAGTTATGTACAGTTTTATGGAAATTCAAAACAAATTAATATATGAAACAGAAAAAAGAGGGAAACTCTTTTACGGCTAAGAAAAAGTGGTCCCTTCTTAGAATAGCTTCTCTATAATACTAGCAGTTAAGACTGAACTGTTCAGACGTTGTTCTCCAGACAAGCAAACCAACGGTTTGTCTATCATGGACCCAAAATCGTGAATTATAACGACCAAACGTGTTAGATGAAGTAATTGACTACAAATGGGAACACGATTTTTCCACTTTTCGAGAATGGAGTCCCAAAATATGAGTTTTCTGACAACAGCCTTTTCTTTGCTAAAGTATTACGATACATTTTCTTTACTACGCAAGTTTCTAAACATAAACATACCTCCTATTTTCAATTCGGGTTCTGCCTAATCTCTATCATATCAAATAAAAACAGAAAATTGAAATTATACCTTCATTAGTATAATTTGTAGTGGCAAAGGGAAGGTGAATTTATAGTGACAGTGGAAGTAGTGACAGTGACTCAAAGACAACGGCTACGGCAATGACGATGATGACAACGAATTCCGCGAACCTACGTGTATTATGCAGCAGTGCGGAGTTCAGAAGACATCCACTCGGCGAGCCTGGGGGACCAGGCGTATTACCTCGTACATTATCCGCGCTTTTTCCTTGCTAGTCCAGGGGGATCTCCCGACTCATTCCGCAACTTTTTACAGCGCTGCCGTCCCCCCACCCTGTCCCGCCCTTCCCCCCCTCTCCCAGCACCGCCTTTACTTCCCTCACGTCTCGGCAGGCCCGGTTGTCCTACCATACTGCGCCGTGACCCCGGCTCGTCTACCGCGTTTCAACTCACCCACCGATCTCCTCTCTCCGCTCTCATCCACTCCGCCACTCCCAATTCCGTTCCGTCCCCATCCCCCCTTTGTTTTAAGCAGTCTCACTCCCGACCAATTCCTTTCTGTCTCGCCAGTATCTCCCCACCCCTCCGAAAGTCGCTTCAGTCTTCCGACAAATTCCTCTGTTTTGCTCTATTCCCACCCCGCCTTACCCCACCCCGCCTTACCCCGCCCCGCTTTACCCCGCCCCGCTTTACCCCGTCCCGCTTTACCCCGTCCCGCTTTACCCCGTCCCACCACTTCAGTCGCTGTATGGAGGAGAATTCCAACGGCCGGCTGCTCTGATCGGTAGATTTCCGTGGTTTCTCCGATCAACACCAGGCGAATGCCGGAGCAGTACGCTACCTAACGGGCCACGGACCGCGCGAGATCTTTCCTTCCTCTTCCTTGTCCTATCCTCTCCCCTTACACACACACTTACACTAACATGCACTACACTACCACAAATTCCGGGAGACCGGTCGGGAGCTTAGAGCTTGAACCGGCTGGTGCGGTGCCCCGCTGGAGGGAGAGTCTTGGTTAGGAGGAAACCCCGCTAGCCGACGGTAGATCGGCGCCGGATCTCGCCATCCAGTGGGGGAAGATCACTGCTATCTCCCAAGAAAAACATACACAACACTTAAGGGACTTATGACCTAAGCTGTTGACGCGCCCGGAATCGCTAACCAACCAACCAACCAACGCGCCTGAACCCGCCCCGCCTTAACCCATACCGCCTTAACCCGCTCCGCCTCACCCCGCCACTCCCAATCCCGCCCCGCCTGCCCCTCCCCACCTTACCTGCCCCGTATCGTCCCAGTCCTGACATGTCCCGCCCCGCCCAGTTCCTTCCCATCCCAAATTTTCCGCGTCTCACACCGCTCCATCTTTCCAAGCCATTCAACTCTCTTCTGCACCATTTCCGCCACGCAATGCCGCATCGTGGCTCGACCTGTCTGCTCTCGTCCTGTTCCCACCAAATCTGTTCTTCTACCCAGCTCATTCTGACACACCACACCACACACAACCAGATCGTACTCCTCTCCGCGGATACAACAAATAGGAAGTGGACGGTAAACGTGGTATTAAAGGGCGTGGAAAAGGGAGAGGCAAATTTGCGAGGGCGGGGCCAATATTACAACTAGTTTCAGAACCCAAATTACAAATACTCATTTAGAGGATCAATAAAGGTTGCGGGTTTATATTTAATTATCTCCAAGCAAGAAACAATTGCGAATACCTCACTAAATTAAATTGTAGATATAATTTACTAATTTTTACTGTATTGTACTTCTTTTTAAGGTAATATTTAAAATAATATTATTGTTATTATAAAATGTATTATTGTTATTTGAAATGTATTTATAGTTGTTTCATAAAATTTATATAGCTTCCTTTGTTATTGCCTAATTTAAATATGTCTTTTAATGGTAAAAACGTTCCCCACCTCTGACACTACGACGCAAACATTTCTCCGTACGAGCAAAAACATTTGGAGAGAATATTGTTTATGTAACTGTTAAATTTTGTTAGAAGTAGAAAGTTCGCGAAAACTACTGACATTTTAAAACATTTTTACCTAAATGATATTATTGAAATAATTAATTTTGAAGAACACTTTTCATTCAGAAAAATATATCTACAATAATGTAATATTATTGATGAAGGGCATTCAACAAATTTTTGAGTTTTGCAAAAATTTGGATGCGTCAATGAAAATCGCACTTGTACCATTTTAAAAAGAGTAAATTGTTGTATTTTAGGAAAAAGTGTGAAGAAAAAACTGGAGCTATTTTTGAGAAACTTTTGAATGTGTCTTTAGGGCTTCATATTAAATACCTGCAAAAATACAAAACCCGTTCCCAATTCGAGAGGCAATCTGGTAGATTGGAAAACTTCAATTTCCCTGAAAATCCTTTATATGGCTCAGACGCTAGTGTTGCTCACAGTCGGACGGACGAACAGACAAACGTATTGACAAAAACCACTTTGTCGGTATCAAGGACCTACAAAATGTGGATCTACCTAGACTATGTATGCGAGAAAGAAATTTACTACATGCATAAGCAACAAAAATGCACTTTTGATGTCAGGAGTTCACAGAACGAGTTTTATTTTTGAACAATCGACACTTTCCCTTCAGTTTTGTAATACTTTATTCTTCTTTTAATGTAAGTAATATCGTACACTAGAAAGTGAAAATGTATACTTACTTAGTTCATTACTTCTGAGTTTAATAGAAGATCATCACAGTCAGGAGGGAAGAGAAAAGGTCAGTTTCGCTAAAAGGAATGAAGAATAATGTAAGATTTTGTATATTTCTGAAATGAAAACCATTAAAAGAGGATATGTTCTTAGATTTTAATGGTGTTGTAAATTTAACGCCCAGAAGCAGCTTGTGTGCAAACGAAACTACAATGGAAATTATTACATTTACATTGCACGTTTGATTGCATCCTCTTGCTGAAAACATCAAATAAGTTTTAAAAATGACTTTTAAAGTAATAATAAAAACAGTCATTTAACGTGCAATAAACATCTTTTAAATTCCAGCAAGACGATAAATGAAAATGAAGTTTGGTATTTTAGAAGTTGTGAAAAAACATAAATAGCTCTGTCTCAATATTTAAAGATATATTTATTCAAGAACACAAGAAATAAACTTTATCATTTTTATGTAATCTATAACTTGTGATTTGGTGCACGATTAACCGTATTAAACGGTGGCTGAGCGTGTTCGCCCATAGTGCAGACCACGCGGGGACTGGACGCTGGTTTCATAGTCCAGCGCTCTTATTGAAAACAAAGATTTAATTAATCTGATTTAGATAATTAATCTCTCTTCCGTGGCAATGTTTGTTGTCAATTGTTACCATAATGAAAGCAATTACTTTCATTCATCCGTGCGAGATAACTGTAACCAGTTAAATAGTCGCCATATTGGCACATGTGTGGGACGGTCGATTACCGAAACAACAATAATACCCACACCTACACATTACGAGCGATTCCGAACAGCGAATAATATTCGTTTGAATAAAAACTGTGGCTTTCACGAAAATTAAACTCCAACGGGAAACAAAAAATTCATGGAATTACTTATGTTTCACTAGAATTATCAATCAGTAAATTTTATATTACAAACAAAGTTCAATTACATAAATATTGCTCAAACAGGCATAAACATTTAAAAATGCAATATTTTTAATGAAAAGATATAACATGAGAGAGAAACTAAATGTTTGAAAGATAATATCACAAGATATGTATAAGTCGTAAAGACAGTAAATATAAAGGCGATTCTTCGGAACTAAACATGTTACTAAATTAATAAGCACAAAGATTTATGATACGCCTTAATGGAGACTTCTGTTAAAATTTACCATAGACCGGATTGATCTCTTAGGCATTTCATGCAATATTTCAAAATCAATTCATTTTAGAACAGGGAAACAGCCTCATAATATCACGGATACGAGGTATACAGACCACCGGAAGAAGCAGATCGCGAATGTATTTAATTAGCGGTTATGAATTGCCAATTATATCTCATTTTCAATTCAGAATAATGTTATCAGAAGGTTTCGTCCTGTCACATTTTATACTAGGTAAAAATAACAAATGAACCGCTAAAAACAAAAAACAAAAACAAAAAAAAGGCTAAAAAGAGACGAGAAATAAAGAGGTTAATTTTGACAAGGTATTTCTATCACTGTTTCATAAATGATTAACAACACAACTTCAAATCTAGCATTGTTTTGAGCAACTTGTACTCCCCGTATGAGTTCTGTAGTCATGGGAAGTGGCGGTGTTCTTCCCCAATGGAACCTCTCTCCCCCATCGGTTTGGCGCCAGTCTGCAGCTTGCAGAATTTTCCTCTCCAGTAATTTCTTCCAGCAGGGCATCGCCCTTGCGGGACAAACTCTAATCTATCGACTGAGTTTCCTGTCATATTTGAGTGGCAGTGAAGTGCATATAAGACTACGATGTAAGTTAAGGGGAGGAAAGGGGTAAAAATAAAAAAAGAATGATGTTTGTGATCCGTTTGTTAAAGTACTGTTTGGCCACTCGACTGGTATTCGTCGGAGAAATCATGGAATACTACCAATCAAAGTAGTCGACCCGTATAATTCTTCTCCAGACATTAGTTGAATTCGACCTAGTTCTGTATTCACTGCCACCGTCAGGATTCAAACACTGGGATCTTCCAGTCAAAGACGAAACAACTGTGAAAAAGTGAGAACTAATTATTTCATTGAAACGGAGCTCACAAGGACAGAGGAAGGAAACTGGTTCAGAGAGAGAAAGAGAGAGAGAAATAGAGAGAGAGAAAGAAAGAGAGAAAGAAAGAGAGAAAAAGAAAGTGAGAAAGAAAGAGAGAAAGAAAGAAAGAGAAAGAAAGTGAGAAAGAGAGAGAAAGAAAGAGAAAGAAAGATAGAAAGAGAGAGAAAGAGAGAGAGAAAGGGATAGAGAAAGGGTAGTGAAAAAGAGAGAAAGAGAGAAAGAGAGAGAGAGAGAGAGAGAGAGAGAGAGAGAGAGAGAGAGAGAGAGAGAAAATAGGCACCCGAAGTTATACTATCGTCTACCCTCGCTTGCCTCAGTGGGAAGTTAGGTTATTCGCGCGCTGTCCGGAGCCCCGCTTCGTAAACATCATTTGCGATTAAATCCATACAATTGCTCTTTACCCTCCCATTCACTGCCGCTATAATTTGATTCTGGCGTGTTGATAATCCACCCCAAATCAAAGCTTCAGCGCGCAGGGATCCACAAAGGGAGAGTACATGTCGACGGAGGCGAAGGCTGGACACAAGGAGACGGGTTAGGAGAAAGCAAAGGCAGGGGAGACGGATGGAATAACAGAAGAGAACGTGTGGTGGTATGGAACACAAAGTCTGAGCGAGGAAACGAAGGGCATTCCACCCGTGAAATATGGATGAGTAGATTTAGGAAATTGCTACCATTTGAAGCAATCAAAGACGAGATGTTCTCTCATGCATAAGTTTAGACAGCCAGACAGTAAGTCAGGCTGACAGACAGAAAGCAAACGGACAAAGTCAGGCAGACAGAGAGTCAGGCAGACACTGACAGAAAAACAGACACAGAAAGACACAAAAAGAGGCACAGACAGACAGGCATGTAGGCAGTCAGGCTGGCAGGCTGGCAATCAGGACAGAAGGACTGTCATACAGACGACTGACTGAAACAGAGAGTTCAAATGATAAGTAATAATTACAAAAGTAAGTTATTTGAAACATAGATAATTCCAGCCTCCTCCAGCTACAATTACAATACTGAAGTTGTAATAGTATTAGTCTAGTGAAACAGGTAGTACGAGAGGGTGAATGGTTACTTAGTAGGAGAGGGCGCAAATTACACATAACGATTCACATTACACCTTCTGTAGAAAAAACCTTTGAAAATATACATTGGCAGGGGTGAAAATGAAGCAGACAAAATTAACGCATGATATCCTCGAAGGAAGATTCAGCATTTGGAGTGAGTGGGTAGGTGAATTAGTTCGTGCAGATGCGGAGGTGTAGACAAAGGTAGACCTGAAGATGGTCAAAGGGCGAGAGACGGGAGAGAGAGAGAGAGAGAGAGAGAGAGAGAGAGAGAGAGAGAGAGAGAGAGAGAGAGAGAATGAGTGTGTCAGAGTAGAAAGTTGAGAAGGGGTCGGTTAAAGAAATAGGGAAGATGATCAAGTAATAATGCAGAAGGGAATAGGAATGGGAATGGGAAACGTAAATAGGAAGGAAGGAGGTGGGAGTGGATTTATACGCCTCCTTTCGACGAACGTTTAGGAATTGTACGCGCAGAGGATGCAGAGGGGATCTGGCACCCCAGAAGCCGCTCTGCGCATGCGCGTGTTCACAAATTTTCCGAAATCGTTCTTGAGAAAGAAGCGAGTAAATCGGCGCTAAGAGTGAAGGGACGAAGAGAAAAGAAGAAAGGAAGGGTACAACATATGGAATGGTGTGAGAGGCGATAGGAAGGGTTCAGGAAAATGTAGAGAAAAAAATCTGAAGAAGAGGGAACGAACAAGGTATAAGAAAAAAGAGGGAGAAGGATTGATGTAAGGAAAAGGAATCTTCAAATTAAGAGGGAGTACACCCGTACCGTACAAAGAAAGAGAAGAGAAAGGGAGGCAAGGAGAAAATCAAAGGCGGGTGGATGAATGCAGGTGAAGATGTAAAGAGTGAATGAAGAACGCAAAATACTAAATAAGCTTGTTCATTATTAGATCAGAATATTATATATAGTGTGTGAGAGAGAGTGGGATTGAGGGAGAGGAAGAATAGGTGTAGAAGGGGTGGTGCAAGTCAAGTACAGAATAAAGAGAGAGCCCAGTCCGAACAATATTGTCCTTTCGAAGTAAAGAGAGACGGCGCACGCACGTTGCAATAAAGAGGGCGAGAGAAAGAGCATGAGGGGGGAGAAGACGGGAGGTACGAATGACGATCAGAGGAGTAACAAGCTCGCCGTGGTACCGCACGGGTGGTGGAATTCCATCCAGACTTGACGTGTGTAGAGAGTGGTGATTGGGTTGGCTGATGCAGGGTGGCGTCGGTGGGGAATCGTGGGTGAATTCGCTTAGGTGGGTTGGCGTCTGTGGGGAGTCGTGAGTGAATTGGCATAGGTGGGGTTGCGTGGGTGGGGAGTCGTAGGTGACTTAGACTGGATGGCGTCGGTGGGGAGTCACGGGTGAATTGGCTTAGGCAGTGTTGCGTAGATGGGGAGTCGTGGGTGGTTTGGCTTATGCAGGGTGGCGTAGGTAGGGAGACATAGGTGTATTTCTTAGACGGGGTAGCATGGGTGGGGAGTTTAAGGTGGGTGGTTTAGACGGGTGGCATGGGTGGGGAGTTACGGGTAGATTGGCTTAGGCAGGGTGGCGTGGGTAGGGAGTCGTGGGGTGCCTTCGACGGAAGTCCTGGGTGAGTTGGCTTATACGGGAAAGCATGGGTGGGGTGTTGTAGCTTAGGGGGGTGTAGGTGAAAAATTGTAGGAGAGTTTGCTTAAGCAGGCTGGTGTAGTGGGGGAGTCGTATGTGGGATGACTTACGAGAGGTGTCGTGGGTGGGAAGTTGAAGGTGGGTTGTTCAGACGGGATGGCGTGGTTCGGGAGTCGTGAGTGACTTGCCTTCGCCGGGGTGACGTGGGTGGGGAGACATGTTGGGTTAAGATAGGTGAAATGGCACGGGTGTGGAGTCGGGGGTTGGCTTAGGCCGGACGGCATGGCTGGGAGTTGTAGTTTAGGCGGGGTGTTTTAGGTGAGTTGCATTTAACGGGATGGTGTATTTGGGGAGTCGAATGTGCGTTGACTTAGGAGGAGTGTCGTGGCTGGGGAGTTCAAGGTGGGTTGTTCAGGCGGGATGGCGAGGGTCGGGAGTCGTGGGTGAATTGGCGTAGGTGGGGTGGCGTGGGTGGGGAGTCGTGGGTGGAATAGGTGGGGTGTCATTGGTGTGAAGTCGTGGGTGAGTTGGCTTAGGCGGGTACCCATGGCTGGGAGTTGTAGCTTAGGTGGAGTGTTGTAGGTGATTTGGCTTTAGCGGGCTGGTGTAGTTGGGGGGTCGTATGTGGGTTGACTTAGGCGGGGTGGCGTGTATGGGGGTCGTGAGTGGATTGTTCAGGCGGGGTGGCGTGGTTCGGAAGTTGCGGGTGAATTGGCTTAGGTGGGACGGTATGGGCGAGGTGTTGTAGCATAGGCGGGGTGTAGTAGGTGAGTTGACTTTAGCGGGTCGGTGTAGTTGGAGAGTCGTATGTGAGTTTACTTAGAAGGAGTGACATGGTGGTGGTGGTGGAGTTGAAGGTGGGTAGTTCAGGCGGGGTGGCGTGGCTCGGGAGTCGTGGGTGAATTGGCTTAGGCGGGGCGCAGGCGGAAGGGTTGGCTGAGCCGGAGATTATTCTCGGGGAGCGGCGCCGCTGCGAGCGCGCGGTCGAACCCGCAACCCCCGGCGTGGCGCCAGCGCTATCTGTTTGGACGCGAGGCTTATGAGCGAACGGATTTGGCCGCGCAACGCAAACACTCGCACCGCCGCAGCGCCAGAGGGAGGAAGCCGGCAGGGAAGTTGCCAGCGGATGCCGGCAACGAAGAGAACCAAGAGTGAGACATGTGTTTGGACAATTACAAAATGAATTGTTCGTGAATGCTACAGAAAAGGTGATCATATTTGTAAGTTTTAGGAGAGTTGACAAGTTTGTAAATTTGCTATTTTTCGATATTTCTCTCTCATAATATTTAAATTTTAATTTTAAAACACATGCAAATATTCACAACGATTGAAAGACTGTCAAAAAGAGGGCTGTACGGAGATAAAAACATTCGACAAGGCTGTGCAGTTCTAATATCGTCGGGAAATGAAATTCAGTAAATTATTGTATTAATGTGTGTAAACATTCTTTAAGTTAATCTATTTTAATCTTATACTTCAAATTTATATTAAATGGGGTGAACCAAAAATCAATTTTTCGTTTATCGAATTCAATTATAACTCAAACATTGCATATTTTCACACCTAAATACAATTCATAAAACACACAATTTTCACCAACTGTATTTTCGAGATCGATCTCGATGCTGTGGCGTCCCTTCGAACTTTGAACGGATCTTTAAAATTTTGGTGTCTACTTTATATGAAGCCTCTAAGATACTATCGATTTTTGTTAAATTAAGCATTTTTTCTTCAATTTAAAAAATATTCTTATTAAAATGACGCAGGACAGTTATTTAGTAAAAACTTTCAATTTTCAAAACTTGCAAACCTTTTATATTAACTTATAAACCTTAAAAACATTTTTAGTTGATAAAGGTGTTCTTCAAATTCAGATCTTCAAATATTAACACATAAATTTTTCAAAAATATGAATAGTTTTTGTATTATTCTGAGTGAAATTGAGAGAAATTTAAAATAATATGCAAACACGATTTTCACAAAATCGGCTCCATTGTTTTTCTTAATTTTGTTTGCAATAATAGAGCAAATTCCCCTTAATAATATGGTATATTTTCAATTTACCTTGAAATCTCTGAAACTTTTATCATTGTAAAAGTTCAACTTTCTTTATTGTTTCTGTCCCTCAAAGTTAAAAGAACATTTTTGCAGGTTCAACAAGAATTATAAAATTACATAAGCTTTACAAATGATGCTAGGAAGTGCATGCTGCTGTAATACCAATAATTACATTTGGTGCGGTCTCTCTAAGCACCCCGGGCCGTAGCCCATTCACATTCCCCGTAAGTCCGACCCAGTTCTGTGTGGGTGAGGTCGGCGAGCAGCGGGAGGAGAACCGGAGTATCGATCATGTTGCCTGATGCACGTGCCCATGCCGGTCAGTGTCCTTGACCTTCATAGCGATGTTGCAACTCCATTGGTGGACTTGTTCAAGGCACTCCACGTAGCCAACCGGTTGAAGTGGCTCAGGGCATCAACTGATGTGACTGCAGGGTCTCTGACCGGGAGGTCCTAGGGTTCAATGCCCGACCTTGGAAGGATTTTCTACACTAGCTAGATAGATCGGATTCAGTCGCTGTCTGGAGGAGAATTCTAGAGGTCGGCTGTTCTGACCGTTACTTTTCCGTGCTTTCTCCGATCAATACCAGGCGAATGCCGGAGCAGTACCCTACCAAACCCTACGGGCCCCGGAGCGTGCGCTATCTTTCCTTCTTATTCCACGTTCTATCATCACATCCTACTTACACACACACTTACATGCTGCACATGCTACCTCATATGTCAGGAGACCAGTCCGGAGCTTAGAACTTGGCTGAGGCGGTGCACCGCTGGTGGGAGATGCCTGATTAGGAAAACCCCACTAGCCGACGCATAGGACGGCGCCGGTTCTCCCCATCCAGCGGCGGAAGGATACGCCACCAACACCATCACCACTCGGGATAAAACATGTACTCTACTTACGGAGCTGACGACCATAGCAGTCTACGCGCCAGGAAATAAGAAGTAATCAATCAATCCACGCGGTGATGTAGGGAATTTTTTTCATTTCATTTCATAGCACTGGACGAGAAGTAACTTCACGACCTCGCAGACTGAACCCTCTAGTCATATAAATCTAACCCACAGTAGATACTTTTCAATGCTTGTGTGCGGATGTTTTATGGGCATGATTTTAAAGCTCCATTGAGTGGCAATTACTTTAATGAACTCATAAAAATGTGAGCTTTAATTAATTAAAATTCTTCTTCAGACAAAATGAATGAGTTATATTAAGAAATTATAAAAGAATTTCATTAATTACCGTGGTCCATCTCAGATAGATTCTATCACAAAGAATAAACAAGAGGAAACTGAAAATAAAAATGATCTTACGCCAGTCGGAGATCAAATAATTTGATTTGATAATTGATAATTTGACAAACAAATATTGCATTATGATGCATGATTAATACGTTTAAAATTAACGCATTTTATTCAAATAAATGAAGTTTCTATTACCCACGTACTTTTAACGTGCGGAAGTGCCAGTTAGGTAAAGGAGAAGAAAAATGAAATTGATGGAAAAAGTGCTATCGCTCCTGCGAAAATAACAGCAGGGACAAAACTGATGCGTTACAAAACATCTGAAACATTAGACAAACTTTTTAATAAATATGCGTAGTATAATGAGACCGAGCGTTGCAATATTTTTGAATGATATTAGTTTATAATTACAACAACGTACAAATAGCGTATTCTTTACAAACCCACTCTTGTTTGACTAATAAAATAGGGCTGCAAAAACAAATAATTCTCTGCGTTTTTGGTTCTGATGGGTGATTTGAATTCATTTGAGCTAATACTTAATAGGTCTGAAATCCATTTTTCTCTAACACGTAATTGTGCAGTCGATGGAGAGCTAAAAGGGGGTTCACCTTCCAAAGGTGAAGTAGAATTTTAAAAAATTGTTTATATTGTTATACCCTGTGAAACCCTATGTTCTTCACTTTGAAATACTTCGGGAAAAGTTTTGGGAGGCATTTTGTTTCGTAATAACGTTTTAATGAATGATCTTAGCGCAAAACTAATTATGTATAATTTTAGTCATCGTAAAATTCTCTACTAATTTTCTTGATAAATTGTTTTTCTCACAAATATAGTAAGAGAACTACGATAATTAAAAATTTCACCAAATTTTCCTTATTATTCTAAAGCTGCCCAAAATTACTAATAGTCTCTCCAATTTAGTATTTTTGAATTCCTAAGGTCATTATAAATAAATAGCGATTAAATACTCATGTTTTTAATACTTACTGAGGTTACATGCGTGTTTAAAAGTTTTGGTAAGAGTGACAGTGGGCCTATACGTTCGGCCCACTAACTCGATTAACTTATATTGAAATCATTTCAATAGAATAAAATGACGTTTTATTTATTTATTTATTTATTTATTTATTTAGTCAAAAACTGTATGTGACGTATGGGAGAGAAATTCATTATTTTCTTCTAATTATTATTAATATTATTAATAATTAATTATTATTAATTAATAGTAATAATAATAATAATAATAATAATAATAACAATGCACCAAGAAGGAAAAACTGTATTTAGTGGTAAATATACCACTAGGACGAGTTTCGTAATTATCGAAATATATTATTTTTTACGAAAGGACATTATGAAGATTATTATATTTAAACACATTACGCCACTTTAATATTAAATTTATTATTTATATGTTATAACATTTAAATGTTATAATGTTACAACATTAATAATATCTTTGCAAGCTTCAAATCTAATCGTAAAACCGATACATTTTAAAACTTGAAGGGTCTTTATGCAACCTATTTAATTGTTCAAACATTTACCTAGTTCATTAGGAAAATGTATGTGATCTCTAAACTTCTTGAATTTCGAATACCCAATAATAGTAGGTTTTACCGTTATTTATAAATTATAGTATACACACTTTTGTTTTGATGTAATGGAAAAAACATATAGGCGTGAATTACATTGGCGTATCCAATTCTCAACCTTGTAATATTTACTTGATCTCTTGGGGTTCTAAAACAGTGAATGTTTTGTCAAATCTGGAAGTTACAGAATTTATTTTTTAACGTTGGAAAAAATCAATTAATATTACAGACGATAATTGTAATTTATGGAATAAGAGAGTAAAATAAGAATTCATACACGAGAAGAAAGTTTCACTGAGGCGACGATAGCAGACGAGGAGAGTAATTTTACCAACCGAATAAAATATTTTGCACTAGACTGTGATAAATTATTTTATCCATTACTACGTTTTTTTTTCAAAGTTTCATGGCATGTTTAAATAGTATTATAGCTCTAACTGTAGTTGCCATTTCATTGTTTTCTGTTTTGTTGTTCAGAAACACTAAAATCAAGTATCCTCCTTGTTCGTTTACTGGTAATATGAAGTAATAGATTGTACAAAATTGTCAGATATTTCAGATGAGTAAATATATGTTCCTGACAATGTTTTGAGCGATAAAAAAAACAAAAAAATGTTTCATTCCTCAGACGTCGATGTCACTTTCTGAAAGAGAGTACTACTAATTGGTTTAGTGGAGGAAAAAACTCCATGTGAAAGGTATAATTTTGGCGTATCTCTCTGGAAAAATAAATAAACCATCCCAGTAGATCAACACTTGTCTGATAAACTTTGACTTTCTTTGAATGTAAATGTTGATATTGAAAAGCAAGTACGCTTTGTGATCAGAAAATGTTTAAGTTTTGGAAAATTAATTAACTTTGTAAATATATCAGTTTTATTATTTTGTAGCTTCAATTAGATTTATGCAATTTTAAAAGTGCTGTCCGATATTAATTACACAAAACGCAGAAAGGCAATTTGGAAGGCAAAAAATTCTGTTGAGAGAACAAATAGACAAATTTCTTCAAAAACATGATTCCTATATCTTGGAGAAACTTGTTCTGATCAAGGGAATTATGGTGCTTTCTCATATATGTTTCGTTTTGAATATGATATACTACTGTAAAGTATTGCAAAAGTACTATTGTAAAAGTAGTGAATTAATATTCCTATGAGATAAATTAAAAGGTTTACTTCAAAAGTGAGTAAAAGTATGATTAGGTTTTTAGAGAGAGAGATAAAATGACCATTTAGAGAGCTGTAATAAATAAAGATCTACTCAACAACGAGGGGATCTGCTCTAGAAAGGTACATCACTGACTCATACCGCTTCTCATGGGGTAGTACCTTCGTCTTGTAGATAAAGTAATTCTTTATCCTTTTGTATGATAAATTACTATTATTATTTTTCAACACATAATACAATTATTAATTCCATCACCCATAATGAAAATAATCCCCTTTTATATTTGTTTAAGAAAATACCATTAATCTGTCTGATATTTATGAGAGAAAACTTATAGTTATTCCAGTATAAATACAAGGCATATCAACATTTCTTCTGAAGATTAAAGTATTTGAAGCAAAGAGATATTGATCCAACCATTCAACAGGAAGAAAGCACATTGATAGACTGCGAATAACTAAAAAAAGCGATTTCAAACCAAGAGTAGGTAAGCACGAGAACAGTAGAATCAGAGTACTTCTGTATGGTTACACTTTAGAAGTGAATAAAGAAAGCTCATGTATATATCTATCTGCAACTTTTAAAGACTTTTAAAGATTTATCAGAAAAGGCAATAGCAGCTATTAAGGAGTTTTTTCACGGCAAAGCGACACTGCAATAGGCAACACTATTGATCTACTGCGCATGCGCTGTTCAAGTTTCGCATCACTTTTGTTCATCTGCGAATTCGGAGATCGAGATTGTAGTCGATTGCTGTAAGCAATGCCGTTCCAAAACTCCCTTTTAACAGCGCAGTATGTGCTTCCATCTGTTGAGTTATTGGTGAACTACATACTCACCACGCATTGCGCGCAACAAAGATAGCCGCTTGACTGAAAGCTCGATCAAACTCCTAATGAAAATAAAGTTCGATCATCAGAGAAAAATTTCCAAGCTGGAGGAATTCTGGATGTTGTAAAATTGTTAAGAGCCAGTTTTCTTGGTCTTCGAAACATCATGCAAACGGACGTGAAAATGATCTCCTACTCGACTGAACTCGAAAAAACAGTAAAGCTTAGTCTTAAATAGAAATGTTCATTGAAAATTTTGCAGCCGATTTTAAGAAAATGGCGATTAAGCATTACTGTAAATGCGAAATTTGAAACTCTTTTTCACAGGAATCTATTAGTTTTTCAAAAAATTCTTTTGCAATCTTTCGAAGCACTTCCTCTCACAAATTATACAAATCGGTGGAAATGTGCATTTTAACGGCGTGAGAGAGATTTCAAAAAAATTATATTTGTGTAATTTCTGAAAAACCAAAAGATGCAGCAAAATGAACTTTACGTCATATTAAACAGTGTCATTCGCACTATCCGTTAGAAAAATTAAGAAAAAATTTGGGGCCACTTTTGAGAAAACGGCGTTTGAGCGTTTCTAAAACTTCGGAATTTTGAGTTCATTTTTACAGAAAATTGTTGAGTTTTCCAATTTTGTAATTTCCAGTTGTGTAATACAATCGGGAGCTCAAATACCAAACCGTTAAGTTCTAACGAAGCTCCCGATTGGATGACAGTGTCTCCCTCCAGCTCGTGACCATTAAGTGCAGCTATGTTTCAATCGGAGTATAATACATGCACTACATTACCTCACATAACGGGGTCCAATTGGGAGCTTACAGCTTGACTCGTCTAAAGTGGTCTCACTCTGGTGGAGATACCTTCTGGAGTATTATTTAATACTACTAAATTGTTTCTATTGTTCTAAACGGACCGATTAAATCCTTAGGGGACGCAGGTCGTTAAGAGTATTTTTGGTTCCATTTTGATTGCGATAAGTCAATATAACAGAACAATATTACGGAAAGTCATACGAACACCAATTCGGTATGAATAAGCTATTAATAGTATAATGGCAGCAAATACAGAAACACCTACCAGCGGCATCTGGCAGTCAAACTGAGCAGCATCGCTAAAGCGAGCGCTGTGTCCCTGTGGAAGGCAACAGCAATCGAAATAAAATCGCCCACAAACTTCATCTCTGCGACGAAAATTGGGCAATATGCAAATCTATCTCCAAAGAAAAGAATTTTCATTCGAATGTTTATAACAGCTGAAACCAATAGGAGAATGTAATTTAAAGATAGTTTATAAAATACAATTTTACATAATATACACATTATTTGTATAAATAGGAAAGATATCGATTTTTGACAGTTTATGAGAAACATCGACATGGGAAATATTTGTTGTATGTTACCGGTAGATAGATAATTATCTCCCACTCCTGTATCACAGGTATTTAAGACGAAAAAACACAGATAATAGCAGATAATGAGCGTTTTTCGAAATCAGGCATTCCTGCAACCCGCAGCACATATTAGACTTCCACCCTTCCCATAGCGCGTAACTCGGACACGATGCCTCTTAATGACTTACAATCGGGTTTTCGTGATTCTACAAGAGACACGAGTTGATATTTTGTAATGTAATGTATGTATTGAAGTCTTTTTGAGCGTCGCATTAAGTTTTTGCAAGTTTCCCTCATTCCAAATGTAGATACACTGGAAATTCGGTTGCAGCGTAAAACTAACTTCAATTTTTTTAAAAATATTACAATTTTTATTGTTTGGATGTTGCATTGTTTTGCGACAAATGTGTAAGACCCTTCTATTATTTTGAGGGTTTTACGCTCTTTTGGGTACTTTCGGTATTCAGAGCTTCTAGTTTCATCACCCAGAGGAGCCTACTCCGGCTCCGTAGCATGCATAAGTGGCCAGAATCCAAATCTTTTGTCACGTCAATAGGCTCGTTGTGAGAGACTTATAATGTTTTAATAAAAAGTTCAAAGGCAGGTCGTAACACGCTGTGATCTATTATGAAGTTGTTTTTTTTTTTTTTTTCAAAACCATGACTTACAAGTGTGGAATTAGATTTATTCGATATAAACGTAATAACCTTCTGTTTATTGTTTGAAATATATATTTAAAACATTAAGGATTTTCGTTTCAAAATGAATTTGAGCTTTCCACGCAACAAAATTATATGATTTCCTTTTTTAAAATTATGGAGTGAGAGTTCTATGTGTTATCACATGCCAATATTAACTGGTTTGAAAGTTAAAACTTTTTTTTTTCAAAAATCGCCATTGAAGAGCACGGCGGAATAAAAGTTACAAATTTAACGAGATGGAGAAGGGGAAAAAGAGAGAGGAAGGAAAATAACCGGATGAGCGTCACTCACTTTGCGTTTCCCCCAGTGGAATAATTGAAGCCCATAAATGCATTCACCGGATTGTGTGAAGGTCCTCCGGAACAAGTAAATGTTTAACGAAAGATCACAGAGAGAAATGGGTGGAAAATAGAGCCGGACGCAGGGTGAAGAGATATCAGAGGAAATGAGAGGAAAGAAAATGGTGGAAAGTGGCTATGTGGTTGTTTGACGACACATTTTCGAGCGGTAGGCGGATTATAAAACAAATGTTGCCAACCCAAAGATTCGTTTTTGAATTCTAACAATTTATTCATCTGAATATATAGAACAAAAAGTGTGATGGCTTCAGCTTTTTTCTCTTTGTGATCATGTCGAAATAAGTCGATTTTATATTTGTAGTTTTTGCATTAATTATCCGTACATTAATGGCATACATTATATCACATTTTTCTTACTATTATATTTTAAGGCTTGGATTAGCTTGAGTTACAATTTTCTATTGTATAAAAATAATGTGATATCCTAATGATATCTACTAATTCCTCGTTAAAAAGTCTATATAATTTCTTTCCATGCTTAATCTTCCACACGATTTCATTTCTGCTCCTATCTGCTTTCGAATTTTTCTGCTCTCTGGTAGCAAGGCCCGCGAGCGGAAGGGAAACTGTACCCGATTATGGGACATACCATGGTGCAAAAGTACGGTTGAGCTTTTGAGCATCGTTTCCGACTACAGCCAATGAGCTTCTGGCACCAGTATGCGTCATAATAATAGCAGGAGTTTTAAATGCAGGTCAGGTATCAAAATTGTCACATTTTTACAGGTCATGGAAATAGATATGTGAACAATTTTTTAAAAAAATATTTCCTTATATTCACCTTTATCGTGTTATTTCTGGTTGGTCACCGTTGAAAATTATTACTTTATGCCACAATTAAGAACTTGCCACTTTTAAGACCAAAATCGTGACAAAAAGGTAAACAGATTATAAAAATTATGTTCTGATTTAGTTTTAATTTATGTACAGTATATATTAATAATAGTTATAAAAATATTGCAACCATATTTAAAATTTTGACTTGAAACATTGTTTTCTAATGTAAAGGAATAGTATTTTGCCATCATGCTTGCCACATTTAGGACAGGC
The DNA here is from genome assembly GCA_011170035.1 of Teleogryllus occipitalis. Lineage (NCBI taxonomy): Eukaryota > Metazoa > Arthropoda > Insecta > Orthoptera > Gryllidae > Teleogryllus > Teleogryllus occipitalis. Next base: position 8,295 of record BLKR01007182.1, on the reverse strand, counting down.
TGTTATTTCTTTAATGTTATTGTCTTTTAGGCTTAGTTCTTTAATTTAGAAGTCCTTTAGTACTTTAGTCATTGTCTTTGAAATATATATTTTACAACATGCTAGCGTTTTATAATTAACCACGTGAAGGAAAGAGGAAAATGGATGTTGACTTCTACAAGAAACTCTATGAATTTTCTTTAATGAAAGGAATAAATATATTCAGAAAATAAGAAGGCGCGGGCATTATCTACTCCCTGGCCTTTCTAGGGTTAATTACGATGTATATACTCGTATTTATATTTCTCTAGAACCTTGCTCATATTCTATAAGTGTTTCTATCATAGTTTTCTATATGTACGATCGTTTTTGCACTAACATTGTGAATCGTCTGCGCATTTTTTACAGAATTACATACAAAAATCTATATCAAGTAAATTCAAGAACATTGATAATGTGATTGATTGATTGATTTTTTCGTGTTTCTGGGCGCGTCAACTGCTTTGGTCATTATTATGCCCATGAGTGTACGGCATGTTTTTCCCCGGGAGATGGCGGTGATCTTCCCTCACTGGATGGCAAGACCTACCGTCGGCTAGTGGGGTTTCCCCCTAACCAGGACTCTACCACCAGCGGGGCACCGCCCCAGTCGGGACAAGCTCTAAGCTCTCGACCGGTCTCTCGGAAAATGTGGTAGTGTAGTGCATATTACTGTACGTGTGTGTGTGTGTTAGGGGAGAGGATAGGACAAGGAAGAGGAAGGAAAGATCGCGCGCGGTCCGTGGCCCGTTTGGTAGGGTACTGCTCCGGCATTCGCTTGGTGTTGATCGGAGAAACCACGGAAAACTACCGATCGGAGCAGCCGGCCGCTAGATTTCTCCTCCAGACAACGACTGAATTCGACCTAGCTGAAAAGCTAATGTTGAAAATCCTGTCGCCGTCAGGGCTCGAACCTAGGGCCTTCCGGTCAGAGGCGCTGCAGTGACATCAGTTGATTCACTGAGCTACCGCCCCCGGTTTGAGAATGTGCTTGCGTTGAAGGAAGGCGAACATTCCAATTCAGGAAGTTATTTACTACCTTCACCCTGTCATTACTAATTTGTATTCGAATTCGATCGCCCTTCCCGGATTGCATCAGACCGTGGCGTGCAGCCCAAAACAAATCGTGCCTGCAGCTCGAGGTCGCAGAATATCAACAAGCCACCGTCAAGGCGTGGCCTACGTCGAGGTTGCATTATAGTCTGAAACGGGTGTTCCAGGTCTGTTCGACGAATCCAGCATTTGCAACCTCTGCAGGCTTTGAGATTTAATTGAAGACTTCGAGGCAATAACATGCTACGCAAATATACGTACGATTTGAGAAAAGGAAACTAAAGGTTTAATGCATTGTATTATATACATTGGGATAAAGAACATTTAATGAGTTACACTGCCATCTTGGGGCTAATCTTTAAAGTAAAAACCAAACAACTAAATACATCTATGGGCTATCGAAATATACTAATACCTCATTTTAATCAGAAATGTGGCATAATATGTTATTGCCTCAAGGTATTCAATTCTATCCTGAACTTTAATGAAATTTTTTGTTTTAGGTACGTATGTGTAAATGTTTATTAAACTTACTTTCGTTTCTTTTCAATGAATGTCTATCAATTATTATTAATACAAACAGTTACACTTATTTTTGACATTCAAAAGTAAATTTATTTAGCGAATATTGTTACATATAGTATTTTGATGACGTTTCGGCTACACCTTTTAGCCATCTTCAGACCTGTTTTTTAATTGTACATTTTAAAAATTTTTAGTACATATTTTTTAATACATTTTACAATAACAATCTGTTGACAGGAGCCTACCTTATAAAATACTGTTGGAATCTTACTATACTAGTATATTTACATAAATAAATGGAAGTGTTGTATTAATAATAAGTGAATGTTTATTGTCGTATACTGTTTTACAAAACATTTTAACTATGTAATCGAACGAAAGGTTCATCAACTTTTATAATACTGCAGAAATGAATTTTAAACGAAGCAATTTTAATCGCACCTGCTCGTTTTGAAAAGTGAGAAAATGTTTTAAATCATTTATTTTGTAAGTCGATTTTTCACTGATACGAAGTGAATTCATGTAGTAATCATTTATGATGAATTTAACTTGAAAACAAATATAGTAATGTAAGAGGAAGTAGTATAATTTATACTTAATCTAACTTCCATTGTCGGAAAGTATGTCCATGTAAATGGTGTGCACATAGGTTAGAGGTCGCCACCAAAGTTCAAGTCGCAAGAGCAGTGTTTGGGTTGCAGCAATGACTCAACGGGTCCGTAATCAAATAGTTAAGGAGAAGAAGAAGGAGAAGAAGAAGAAAGAAGAAGAGAATTTAAGACACATTGAATAAAACTTTTAATACACGAAGAAAAGGAAGTGGACATGGATTTAGAAACAAATAAGAAAAATCCTTAAAACTGTTAAACTCTAATGAATAAAAATGGTATAGCTCGCTTGCCTTGTCGCTAGGTCATTCATTGCTCTCGTTTTATGTTCATGTATCTCTTGTATCAAGAAAAACACATTGAAACTCTTCAATTGTCATTTGTGGTCGTTTTTGCCCAGAATTTGCTCATTAAAAATATTAATTAATAAAACAGTGGATTTTTTACTGAAGTTTTAATTCAGTTGTCGAATAGATACATTCGTTTTGTGAACAATTTTCAACGAAATATTTAGCACTTCGCGAGTTGTTTATGACTGCGTCGCAAGATACAAGTATACTACGTCATTCCCCAAAGATCACCTTCTGTCCTCTGTGATCTGGTGTGCACTTGCTTGTATGTCTTCCTGGACCACACCCAATACAAAAGTGGATCGGAGCCAAATCTCGGATCAGGTCAAGAACTCAGAACCACAACAGCCGCAGGGTGTGACGAAGGTCAACTGCCTCGGCGAAGCACTATTATAAAACGTAATTTGCTGAACCCTAGCGATTACAAAAGGAAGAGCTGGAAGAAAGTCACAAACGAAAAATGCTACATTGGCTTTCTACTGAAAATACAACACATCGAAAATGTTATATCGTGTTGTTTAGTACTTACTCTCCAAAACTGATGAAATGAGAGAAGTTAACAAATTCTGGATTAATACAATTATTTTTATTATTTACCTAGATCTGTACATATTTCTTATTCATTTATTTCTTCTTGAACCGAAGGCCCTCAGCAGCCGATTATGACACGTACGTGTTTGTTGCAAGTGATATATTGAACAAATGACAGGCAATAAGAGTTCATTCTATTAATATTACTATATTATTAACATTTTAGTTTTTACTATGAAACCAGTTAATAAAAGGAAGCAAAAACACGTATATGGCTCAGTACCCTTCATTTAAAGTCAAAAAATCATGAAATGTATTTGAGTAGGTCAAATTTCTTCCCGAATGAAAACCCCCGAGTGTTTTAAATACTTACTTTTACCTTAGAAACAAATACGACATAATAAAGACCAGGAATACACCTTTCCAAAAAATATTTTATTTTAGAATTTTGTAATAGTGTATTTCAGACATTTAAAAAAATAGTTACAGAGCATAAAATGGTGAAATATAACAAAGTTCAAATATGTATACTTGGCATATAATTTAGTATTACGGAATTTGTTTCCACTCGGTGTGTCCTTACAAATAAAACTGGTTATAATTGGCTTTCCTTAGCTCTGAATGTATGCAACTTACACTGTTGCAACATTTTCTCTATAAATAAATAAACTCTCGTTTCCTTCAATAATTTATGAATGTGACTGGTCTGTTTAATTTCTTGGAGTCTCAATTATGAATAATTTTACCTTCTCTTGAACATATATTTTTCACAAACATCTATTTCTTTCTCTTGAAATAGCGAATCTTCCCAGAATTTGTAATAATAATTTATTTCTTCATCACCCTTCGTAATTTTATATTTTTTCCTCCAATATCATGAACTACTTTTTTAAACTATCATGAATTTTTCTTACATTTTGATTTGAATATGAAAGAGAATGCTGATAATTTTTTCGGCACATAAAATGTCTCATAAGTTACAATCCTTCTAAATTTCCGTCAAATATTTGGATATTTTATACTTTCATATATTGTAATGCGTTATGCAACTAAGCAGGAGAACAATTTTGTTATGAAAAGACATGGTTTTGGGGACAAAAGGATGTCTTATTCACAATTATTTGTTTATGAAATGGTTATTTATCATCGTTGACCTAATTAAATTATTGAAATAATTTGAAAGCATTTTTTTAAAAATTCGTTAGTGAATCTGTTAGTGAAAATAGTACTTTCGTAAATATATTTTTTCTAACTTAAACATTGACATTTTTGAGATACAAGTATAACACTTTTCTTGACTACGGATGGTATGCGGAATTTTATGTTCGTTGAAAAAAATGTGTTAACAGCTCAACTTTCCGAATTAACAGCTCTTTTATGTGATCTGAATATCACTGGAAATAGAACGAGAACCTGACCCCTTCAAGAACACGACCCTGGGAACTTACACTGCAGAACGTCGATAATCTGGATTGATTGACCCGGACCCTTCGGAATCCATAACTCGGTTAATTCATTATTAAATTGCTTATGTAAACTGTTCAAACTCTTTCTCTATCCAACGTTTTTTACTTCATACTACTTATGTAGTAAAGAGAAAATACTGCAATCTCAGAGTTTTAAAACTTCATTTTAATAAATTGCTTTGATTTCAAACAAAAATACGTTTTTTGCAAAGGGCGCAAATCAAGCGGGAAAGTGTGTGCTATTACTCGTATATCAACACTAGTTTAGATTCGTTTGGTCAACTCTTGTTATCAAATCAGGCGACCGTTTAGCTTCTTGCGCAGACATTTTCTTCCATAATTATACTTGGTGCACAAATTTTCAAGAACACCCTGCATTCTAGAAGAAAGGTGTACTATAAAGAAGAGTTGATTAGCAACATTTCATCCTTTTGTATAGAGCTAATATTTATTTTAATGAATTTTGCAAATTTTGGCTTGTAAATCAAAGTCCAGACTGTAGGTCTATTGTTCTTAGAATGGTATATTGTAAGACAGTTCGTTGTAATCGCTTCCTGAAATACACAGAATATTTTGTGCTGAAAAATCATGGACGTCAATGTACAGTAAGTGGGTTTTATAATATTGTTTCTATCTTAATTGAAGTTTAACTGTATGAAAAGCATTTAGAAACTTTAAGGTACGAATAAATATTTTAAAAAATAGTTTTGGAGATATTGTTTTTTCTGTATAATGAAAAAATTTCAGCGTGTCCACTTGAACAAATCTTGTTGTTGCCAAAATAACGCGTTAACTATAATTTTTATTTTTTCTTCATGGGCGTGTAAAGGACATTAAATTCGGATGTTACTGTTCAAGATGTTCAGGAAATACTTTTGAAGGTGGAAGAAGTGTACCAGTATCCGATGCAAGGGACATTTTGTGCATTACATCGTTAAGACGATGGAATTATTGAGCGCAAGTGGGTTGACAACTCCCTTGTTTCCTGTAGCTTCAAGGTGTGCTGATGTTGAGCTAATTTCCTTACTTAAACGATAATCAGCAAATGTAAAAAAAACAATACAAATTCAACGTTCACGCACAATAGTTGAAAATAATAGAAATATCGGGGGGGGGGTCTGGGCCCGATGGATGATAGCGTTGCCGTATGCAGAATAAACATTAGAATCAAGAAATAGTTGTCATGGGTAATCGTCATATCGATACACAAAGCTTGGGAGCGGAAGAAAGAAGACTAAAAATGTCACAGCTTGACTTTTGAAAAATTGTTTCAGTTTCACAAAGTATATAAATACAGTAAAAGGTGTGGGAATACCATCAACCAGTTCTCTCATCACATATAAAGCAAGTGTTACAGAGGACATGAGATATAATAGTTATACGCATTAAATATAAAAAGGAGGAGATGCAGGGAAAACCGTTCAAAAAAAGCATCAGTAGTGTGTAAATTCTCTGTAGATTTATATTTGGAATATTCTGAAGTTACCATTCTCCCGAATAACAGCACTTATTTTATTTTCAATTTTTCAAATAATTATTTTATTATGTTTCTTCTTTTTCTTTAAATAAATGTTTTGTCATTCAATTTTTGTAATCTTTTTGTTCTTTTTATTACTAATAAACATTTTCGAACGTGTATGGATGTTTCGTGACGATTTGCATCATAAAAAAATTAATTTTCGAAAACAAAAAATTCGGGCAGTTTAGGGTTAAGAAAGTTGAATTGATATGGATTCACATCCGAAGTGAAACTCGTTCCCTCAACCCTTCTAACAGAGGCGGGTAGTAAGTTCACGACTTAGCAATCTAAAAGGTTTAAAAAATGTGAAAAAATCTTTCTCTCAATTGCGTGGATGATATCTACCTCCTGCTCTCCTGAAACTTAACAACCGCGAGGTTCATACGCAGGTCCGCATTCTGCATTTAAATGAACTACTACGTCCTCGAGTCGAACGGCTCAATAATTGGTTCTTCAACCAGCTAACCGACGAAACAACCCGAGCGCACGCAGACCAGTTTTAAAACTCGGTCCAGCCGCGGCAGCGCCGGTCGTGACCATGGCCAAGGTCGACAGCACAGCGTCGGCCTCCAGGAGGGAGTAGGCCGCTTTCGACGTCAGGCCCAGAGCTTCCGTGGTTTCGCCCACCCGCATACGACACTCAAGGCACACCTCACAAAGGACATTGTGCAGTGGTTCCTCTGGGAGGTTTGTGACCATCCACACTACAGTTTGAATCTCCCAGCGAATTTAATATTTTCGTACATCTGAAGAAACCGCTCCTCATCCTGATCGGTCCTAACCGGTTCCTGACCGGTTCCTGACAGGTCATCATTACGCTTATCACAGTGACGTTGATTTAGAGGTGGCAGTCAATCACTTATATATATATATATATATATATATATATATATATATATATATATATATATATATATATATATATATTCCACGCGTAAGGTTTAAACGATTTTTATTTGCATTTAGACATTATGTGTCCCCTAAAGGGCAATTGATCCCAGCGTCGTTGTATCTCGGGGTTCTTAGTCGGTCACCCAACCATGAACTCGCGATGTCTCGAATTCGTATAACCTTCGTGACTTCACGTAGTGAACGAATTAGGCTAGCAACGCCTGTTTCGCGATCGTGGTCTTTTCAGTAGAACCAGCCTAGCATTCGTTTGGATGACCGAAGGAAACCACGAAAACCCCGGTCTGGATTGAAGCCGGACTTCCCGAATGCGAAGTCAGCACGCTACGCACTGTAGCACTTCGCTCGGTACTTAAACAAAGCAGGATTACAAATGTTGTTCCTATGGTATGTAACATGTCTCGATTTTGGTAGTTATTTTGTGAGAAATATGTGTTCTATCTGCTGCAATCAAGTTTTTTCCACGAATTGTGATCACATGTGCGGAAACAGAAAGACAATTCCATTTGAGTGAATAAACCGTAGCTGTTTAACATTTTACGATTCTGTGTTTCTTTTCATATTTTATTAGCCGTTTTTAATAAACAGTTGAAAGCGTAATATTATACTTCCTTCAAATGTCATTTAAGTAAACCTGAATCTTACATAATTAGTAATGATGGATATTATATAATAAACTGTTTTACATTAATATCAAATAGACACGTGAGTTTGCTAACACATTTAAGAGAAAGATATGCTAAATATGTTTAGATTCGTGACCAATCAAATACTTTAGAGCTGATATACGGAACCCATAAGGAAAAGGAGCAGCCGCCAGTGTGAGATACACAGAATAATGAGCGTAGCGCGATTTTTGCGGGGACAGAGGAAGGTCAGAAAACGACAGAGAAATCGCGTGTTCACGAACACAGAAACAGTTTTTTGTTCATGGGTGAGGAAACGATGACTAAGTGCGAGAGCGTGCGGACGCGTGTAGATCAGGGTGTCCCCACGTGATCGGGACCGATCCCTAGTTTTGATGAACTTACGTAATTCAGTAATTTGAAGGGATAAAATTAACTTTTTACACAATTCCAAGACTTGAAGCCCCGTTGTATTCTCGGAAAGTCATTAGTATCACTTGTGAACTGGAAGTGCATTGGAATTCTCTTGGCCAGCTGATGGTTTGACGGCCTAAACTCATACCTGATTGCAGGGCATTGCGCGATGTAGGGCTATCGTATTGTCGTTATGTAATCGTGCGCCACGATCAGTGAGTTTTCGTCAGAAAAACTTTTTATTGCCGGGCCCTGGTAACGAAAAGGTGGATAAAT
>BLKR01007181.1:0-42329 GCA_011170035.1 Teleogryllus occipitalis | reverse complement strand
GTGTGTAATTTTGACGATCTAGGAAGAAAAAATTAATAACTCCCTTCGAAATGAATTTCTCCTAGTTTTTGGAGGTCTGTTGTGTAAACAATGTACAAATAAATAAATTTGCTTGTAGAACATAAATTTTTACGAAATATTTTTTAAAATATTTAGGAAATTTGAATACTTGTATTAGCCTTCATGAGAGTATACGTTTGTCAAACGTTGCATTTGTTTAATATTATGGGACATAATATTTGAATTTAACAAAACATACTCTGCAAGGACAATAAAATGAAAGTATACAAGAATAAAAAGTCGAAAATGTAAAAATTATAACAAAAAAATAAAATAAGAGGAATGTACAAAAATACTCACAAATTAGTTTGAATCACTATTCGCTCATCAGAAAATTTTTGTTTATATCTGTTTTGTTCAGACCCATCACATCCCCACTTAATTATCATTTCAAAAGATGTAGTTTGAAGCGAATGTAAAATCTCTGTCACTTTTTGAATTTTAAATGTCCGTGCCACGGTATGGTCAATCAATGCTTGGAGGAGAATTTCAGCCGATCTTTCAGTAACTGTAATTTCCGCTGGATAGCATAACAGTTTCGCTTCCTTCACTTTGTGATAGGGGGGATAGAAAAAACAATTTGAGTCTTTTGCTTGTTGGCGTATGCGAACATACTGGCGGGTTGAAAGATTGGTATCCACCATCAAAGCAAGTGCGTGATCAACTGACAATGATGGCGGGTTTTGAAGAATGGATCTTCGGGCTTTCTTAATTGTAGTTTCCCTGTTGGGGGAGGCTTCAGAGAGCTTCTTAACTATAGCTGCCGAATCTTTTTTGCCATCCTTCCTTAGTTTCATTTCAGTGGCCATGGATAATTCTTCTAAACTAGTGGTATCCAAAAAAAGGTTTCAATTTTAGGGCTTTAGCTTTATTCCCACAGCTTTAGAAGGGCTTATTAGGTCTTCCAGCTCTATTAATTTTTACATTAATTTGCAATGGGACTGGGACTGTCTCTAAAATATAATCAGGAAGGGAAAGAGTTTCTTGCAGCCAGGACGAATTGTATTTTAGGAACTGTTCTTTACATCTCACGGATTTTTGCCATCTGGTTTCAAATTTTTTACAAATACATCTAACATATGGCTTAATTTTATCCAAAAATGCCTTTTCAGGTTCTATATTACCTAATTCACGCAAAAAACAGTTAATACACCTTCAAATTTTTCAACAATTTGATTTTTTTTACCCATGTATCAAATAACGACATACGGGTAACTGGAGGAACCATTCTGTAAAAAAAATTATATTCGTCAGATAAGCAGATATAAGCAGCTAGTCTTTTCACGATCAAGAACCTAGAAGTACTAGTTTTAAAATGTATATGGCCCGAAAGGTGTATAATGGTGTATAATACACTAAAACTCTAAGTGAATTTTGAGAACGTGCAAAACATTTAATATAAATCACTCACATTTTCGATTAACGTTTTTAGGCACAACAAAAGTCAATAACTAAATAATATTCACATAAAAATGATTGTAAAACTATGAAAATTACTTCTGATTGGCACACAAATCACAGAATTAGTCAAGATGTGTATCACGACCAAGGGAACTTCGCGTACTGAAAAGGGTCATTCGGAGCTGAGTCCTGCCGGAGCGGCGATGGACGTGTTTGAACATTCACCACGGGGTTCATGTGACCTTCAAGAGAAAACTAACAACGTTCCCACATAGCTGGGACATACTACTACACAGAAACCTAACAATTTTACTGTTTCAATTCAGTCGAAAATTTAATTTTTTCCTGCTAGATGGCCAAAATTACACACTGTGCGGCGTTTCGACTTTGCGGACATGGGTTGGGGTAGGTGAGAAATCCATGAAGATTTGTAAAATAGAAATAATATTACACAATAAAATATGTATTTTACACGACATTCAGATGTTTCATTACAGCATACATGTTTCGAGGAATTTTACCTTATTTTCAGTGCTCTCCAAGTAACGGGGTACTAAACATGGCTGTTAAACATTCACCCTTAGTTCTCTTGAGAGGATGCGGGTTTATTAGCCATGTTTATTACCACCTTACTTCAGGAGCACTAAAGATGAGGTAAAATTTCTCGAAACATGTAGTACACTGTTATGTAACTTCTGAATGTAGTTTTAAATACTCATTTTATTGTGGAATATTATTTTTATTTTACCCATCCATATCCTATCATATTATCATGTATTTGGCGTTATTGGGTCCGACTTCGCCGGCCAGCTACCGGTGTCCCCCATACATGTGCCTAATTAAATCCCCAAGCTTGGGGAGGGGGGTCAGAGCGACATGAGGAAATATGACGTATTCTCTTCTCTGTAACTAGCAATACAGCCTGCTTGAGCACACTACTTCGTCACACAGCTACCGAAACTGAGACGATTTTAAAGGAAAGCTACAACTCTATTTTTGCCTCGACCTGTAATCGAGGCGGGGCACAGCACGGGAAGCCAGTACGCTGCCCATGAGCAACCCCAGAGGCTTTTTAAATATGTAATACTCGTTTTATATTTGCACTATTTTAATTTAGAAGGGTTTTCATGTGATCACATTCTCGACTGAATATCAATAATAATAATAATAATAATAATAATAATAATAATAATAATAATAATAATAATAATAATAATAATTTAAATAAAACCCGAGTGGGTCTGACTGCTATTGCATGGAACTATTGTTTAATTATTTTATATTTGCATCATTTTCATACTATAATCGATTGGGTTTCGGCATTATGAATGTCGCTATCTTCTCTTTGAAAATGTGAGTACATTGTATATTTTTGCCTCGACCGGTAATCGAACCCCGGGACCACAGCATGGGAAGTTAGTACGCTGCCCATGAGCCATCCCAGAGACTATATTAAAATTGTTTAATCGCAAATTAAATGTCAGGTTGTTTTGAGGCCTCGTATTCTATTAGCCATTGCCCTGTTTAATCAAGGACGTGACCGGAAGCGCCGCGCCGTGCGTGTCGTGAGGGTGTTGAAATGCCTCTAATCTGCCAAGGAGTGGAGTGGAGTGGAGTGGCGGGGTCGGGGCGCTGCTGCCGAGACGGCGCGTGCCGCTGCGCCTGCGTTCGCGCGCGGATTAACGCCGCATTAAGAGGCGCGCGAGGCGCCGCGGCGTTGCCGTAATTAGCAATTAGCCGCGAGCGACGGCGCGGCGCGGCGCGGCGCGGCGCGACATGGCGCCCGCAGCCACAGGGCGCGGCCCAGGTGACGGTGGCGGCGGCGATAGTGGCGATGACGGCGGCAGCGGCGGTGGCAGCGATGGTGGTGGTGGCGGTGGTGATGGTGATGGTGGTGGTGGTTGTGGTTGTGGCGGCGGTATCAATGGCTGTGGCGGTGGCGTCGGCGATGATAGTGGCAATGACAGTGGTAGTGGCGGGGAGGTGATGGTGGCGTGGGTGATGGTGGTGATGGTGGCGATGGTGATGGTGGTGATGGTTGTAGCGGAAGTATGAACGGCTGTGGTGGTGGTGGCGACGATAGTGGCGATGACAGTGGCAACGGCGGTGACAGCGATGGGGGTGCTGATGATTGTGGCGGCAGTATCAATGGCGATGGTGGTGGCGGCGATAGTGGCGATGACAATGGCAACGGCGGTTGCAGCGATGGCGGTGCTGATGATTGTGGCGGCAGTGTCAATGGCTGTGGTGGTAGCGGTGGTGGCGGCAATAGTGGCGATGACATTGGAAGCAGCGGTGGCTGCGATGGTGGCGGTGCTGATGATAGTGATGGTTCTGCGGCGGTATCAATGGCTGTAGTGGTGGTGGTGGTGGTGGTGGTGGTGGTGGTGGTGGTGGTGGTGGAGGAGACTGGCGGTGACGGTAGCGACGGTGGTGACGCCGGCAATGGTTGAAGTGTCGATGGTTGTTGCGGCATCGATGGAGGTTGCTGCCTCTGTAGTGATTGCGGTGTCGTTGATGGTGGTGGCGGCGGTGTCAATGGCTATAGGGGAGGCGGCGGTGGCGGCATTGGAGTACAGGGGCTGCTTTGCGAAGGTAGCGGCGATGGCGAAATCGGTGGCATTGAAGTACGGATGGCAACACTGGCTTTGGTGGCTGCTTTGCGGGAGAAACGGCGATGGCAATGGCGGTGGCGGTGGCGGGAACGGTGGCATTGCAGTACAAGTGGCAACATTGGCGTTGGTGGCTGCCTTGCGTAGGTGAAACAGTTCTGGCGCTGGGGGCGAGAGGTGCGGCGCATGCTGTAATGAACGGGGGTATGCAGGTGATGGGGCGTGATTACGACAGGATATCTGCAGATGACCTTATTGCAGGTGACTTCCGTCAGTAGTCTACCTGGGACAGGGTGTTGATGGGAGCGCGGAGAGGAGGTGGGTAACATTGATCGTGTTGAAAGCAGCAGCACCAAGACTGGGATGGATAATGGTAGTACTTGGTTATGTTTTGAGTATGGAACCGAAATGAAAATTGTTGCTTGGAAGACTTTTAAGTATTAAGGAGCTTTTCGTAAATAAGAGAGTAGATAAAGTCAATATTACAGGTCCAAGGAAAAGATATTGTTTGATCGTAAAAATTAAGGTCGGGGTTACGGTCATGGTATTGGTGTATAGATGGTTGTGGAATGGTCTTGTTGGCGGTAGTTCTGGTATGTAAAATCGAGATGTGGTTTATGTGATTTCAAACGTTTTGATTGATGATTGGATGTTTATGTTATGTGACCGTATGGTATGGATTTATGGTATGATGTGTATGGCGGTACTAGAGAAATCGTGCTTTATCGTACAGAGATAAGGGGGCAAACACTATGTTGGCTGTGGAATTGCATGCGATAAGCGTGTGGTGACTTCACAGCCTGATGCTAGGGGGCTGATATTGCCAACCAGCGCGCTCGCGAATAGTCGGGTAAATAACAATGGTTGGTCTTCTGAACAACCCAATACCGATGGTGTACCGGTTAGCGTATCGGACTGTTATACCCAAGTTTGCGGGTTCAAACCCGACCGAAGCCGTGTATTTTTAAAGACGTCGTCTTCGTACGCCTTTCTGCGGAGGGGAAGTAAAGCCGGCTGTCCCATGTTAGTAGATTTACTGCATGTAAAAGATAAATTCTAAATGAAGCTTCAGATCCAAATTGAAATCGCCTGTTTCGTCGTCTAAGTAAAACCTTTCTCCACTTGTTGGTGAAAGGAGCGTAGCAAAATTTGCGTTGTCAGACGGAAGAGACTCATGGTCTGAGTCTCGCCACGTCAAATAAGGCATCAATTCAATTCAATACCTCATTCACCGTCTGAAAGGTCACTGACAGCAAGGTGGCCGCCAAGAGCTACTTACTTTTGCTGCGTGCTGGCGACGATGTGCAGCCTAAGGACGCACGTCTTTTCACGTCTGGCAATGCCCGGTTGTGGTGATGCCAGATGACTATGACGGCTCATGAGGTTACGAGCTATTGGTAGGTGTAGATGATATTCGCGTTGCGGAATTGAGCATTGTAGTGCACTACATTGCTTTCCACCAGAAATACAAGCGGAAGAGGAGTAGTAGAATGCGAGGTATGGCGTTTACTTCATTGCAAGAAGCTCGAGTCGTAGCTTTTACCATTCTGATATTGTCAAGTACAATCTAGAGTATGCACGGTAAAACAAGAAGGGATAGTTTCGCAAGAATATAATGTCTGAGTTGTAAGAAACACACCAGCTCTGCGATTGTGTAATTTCAGTTTAAGCGCAAAAGTAATAAACGCACAAATGTTTTATTACGAATGACGCATCGCACATTTTATTTGACTAGTATTAATTGGAGAGGAATATGCAAAATGAGGTAGTTACAAAACATGAGTGAGTGAGTGTTAGTTTCCAGGGGTGGACATTAGTTCCGTGTGTGTAGTGCATGTTACATCCTGGGAGGTGGCGAAGTTCACCCCTCTCGATCCAGAGATCCGGTGACACTTTACACATCAATTTGATTTTTTCCCCCAGGTTTCTCTCGTACCTCTCCAGCTGTTCAAGATTTTAATCTCCCGTCGAATTTCCCGAGATGTGTGGTAGTGTACTGCATGTTTTAAATGTAAGTGTATATCTGAAATGGAGAAGGAAACAAAAGTGTTGTGGATGTTCGTGACTCAATTTATAGAGAACTTCTACGGCATTCACCCGGTATCGATTGGAGTAATCTCGGAAAGCTACTGATCATAGCAGCCAGCCGCTCGAATTTTGCTCCAGGCTGAGGCTGAATTCGACCTTAGCTATCTCGCTAGAGTCGAAATTCCTCCGCTGTCGGGACTCTCGGTCCCCCAGTAAAAGGCGCTGCAAAGAATGTTGTTATTGAGTCATCTCAGCTGGTATGGTTGACGGGTTCTACATCAGCTCGATATGGGAAGTCAGCGTGGGGAGTCGGCGTGGGGAGTCGGCGTGGGGAGTCGGCGACGAGAGGGTGTGGGAGTCCATGAGGAGTGTCCATGAGGAGTGTCCATGAGGAGTGTCCATGAGGGGTGTCCATGAGGGGTGTCCATGAGGGGTGTCCATGAGGGGTGTCCATGAGGGGTGTCCATGAGACCAGTGCGTGTAGCGAGTGCGTGTAGCGAGTGCGTGTAGCGAGTGCGTGTAGCGAGTGCGTGTAGCGAGTGCGTGTAGCGAGTGCGCGTAGCGAGTGCGTGTAGCGAGTGCGTGTAGCGAGTGCGTGTAACGAGTGCGTGTGGCGAGTGCGCGTGGCGAGTGCGCGTGGCGAGTGCGCGTGGCGAGTGCGCGTGGCGAGTGCGCGTGGCGAGTGCGCGTGGCGAGTGCGCGTGGCGAGTGCGCGTGGCGAGTGTGCGTGGCGAGTGCGCGTGGCGAGTGCGCGTGGCGAGTGCGCGTGGCGAGTGCGCGTGGCGAGTGCGCGTGGCGAGTGCGCGTGGCGAGTGCGCGTGGCGAGTGCGCGTGGCGAGTGCGTGTGGCGAGTGCGTGTGGCGAAACGGCGTGTGGCGAGTGCGTGTGGCGAAACGGCGTGTGGAGTCGACAGGGGGAGGAGGGCCTGAAAAGGCGGCGTGTGGAGGGACGGCGTGAGTGCCGTGCACGGCAGGAGTGAGTGTGGGAAGGCATCGCGTTCCTCCGAGCAGCGCACCTGAGCGAGCCCCAGCCTGCGAGTAGCTGACGCGTGTATTTACCGTCGCTGGGGCGTCGCCTGCATTCCGAGCCCGCTGCGCTTAGTGAAGCACAGGAGGTGAATAAGCGAAGGCGTGTAAAGGCTTTGGTAGCAGCAGGATTCTTGGAATAATCTGGATTTTAGGACAAGAACATGGTAGCGTGACTTGGAAATTGACAGGCACACACTTAATTTACGTTCAATGAGTAATTCTAAATTTGCGACTGACCATTCGCTTCATTGATTATGTAACAAAATGTGTGGGGTTTGCAATTAAATTTTTTTGTAAAATAAATTGTGGTATAGGTATGTATGTATATTTCAACTCCCTTATTTTACAATCACTAGTAAGGAAACTAGCAATTTTTGTGGTGCAAATTATCGTTTTTTGATAATCTTTCATTTTATTTTTTTTATTTACATTTGGAATATTACAGTACTGCACATACAACTGCTCTGTGTCGGAGATTTTCAGGACTCTCATCTTTTTTATAAAGATTTCTTTCTATCTTTCAGAGCTCTCTGCTTTTTCATTTTTAATAGTTTAATTTTTTTATTAATCATATATTAAAATAGTTTCGTATGCATATATTTCGAATGCCATTACTTATTACTAGCAAGGTGTGCAGTATTTGTTGTAGACAGTCATTTCTTTAAATTCTCAATATGCAATACTACCAACTTTCGGATTTCGAATATTATTATCTATTTGTGAAATAAATTCATAATTTCGTATAAATGTATAAGCACACAATTAAATCGAATCGATGGCTTATTATTACTGCACACATGAACAGACCCACAACGTGTGCAATATGTCTGACACTATTACATAAACCATGCGCAGCGCATTCCCTGGCCAATCATGTTAAGAGCGCTTGCAACGTACGCTATGCTCCCTGACAGACAGATTAACACGTTTTCATCCTGAACAGCTTGTAATGCCTAATGATCGGTTCTCAGATGAATACATAGGTAAGTCCTTATAGTTAATACCCAAGATACTTCTTTAACGAATTTTAATTAGTTATGAAAACACGCATATATAATTTACTTCTTACAAACAAAATATTACTACACGCTTCCATTCGCCCGCTCCCCTGATTAATTGTTTGTAGGAAAAATTCGCACCAAGTTGCATTCAGTACATTATTCGTAAAACTGACTTGTCCTCAAGTATCGCAGATTGATGGCAACGACGCTGACGCGATGCAATGAAGTTATAGTCCCCACTCGAATACATCTTCTCTTCAACTAACTTTCGCAGGAACATTCGCCATCACAATTCATGACCATCCTCCGCCAATACGAATTCCGTCGTCACTTTACATCAGATACTAACTCTGTCGCCTGCGCGTCGTTCTCAACTCAAGCTCCGATCGGATTCAACTCAGAATATTTTCCGACAACCGACGATTCCTGTCTCTTCTCCAAAGTGACATTCTTCCGCAATCTACTATCGACGAAATCACTTATTACACTATTGCTTGCTTTTATTATATTAATTTTAACCTATTAATTAAATTATCTTATCTGTTAATATCTAATCAACTCATAAACGAACTTAGTCTGTTTTAATATGTACTTTTCCTCGGCGTTAATGAATACACATTTTCATGAACTTTAACCTGTTAATTAAATTAACTAATCTCTTAATATCTAATCAACTCATAAATGAACTTCTAATATGTACTTACTCTCAGCGTTAATGAAAACACATTTGTCATGAACGTCGTAACTCTCCACTATATTATCATTGCAGAATTTCCCTTATGAAACCTATATCGTACACTTTTCAGTAATTGATAACAAACAAATAAAATTGAGATTTTCAATATTATTAATTTTAATAATAAATAATAAATAATAAATTTGTATCATATTTTATGCTTTGTAGTTAATTGCAACTTAATTGTAGTGGTAGTATCAACTTAACAGTAACTTAATTGCATGTTGGATCTTAGTTTTCTTTATAATATTTACAACTAAGCAATGACTACCCATCACACATTAAATAACGTGTCTATTTTTGTCGAATTTTAACATTTTGTAAACAAAATAGCTCAATGGCTCTCGGAACTTCAATTATAAGACAAAACGATAGAAAACATACGAAACTAAGTTGATTATGTAATGAACATTTTATATATAACTTTTCAACAAAGACAACTGGTCGCAACCTGCATTTAAGAGAGAAAAATATTCAGTATTTACTATACATTAACAAGTACTAATTCATTACTATGTGCTGTATTATTAACATATGCTTAAGAAACCAATCAACTAAAATATGTGACATCAAAGATAATAATTTGTATCGTTTGAAACACCAATGCAATGAGATTTTCACGTTGAAGACACCCATTTCGTAATCATCCACCGAAAATAACCTAGAAATATTTAAAAAATGACTAAAAACGATGCCTTAGGTTTAAATTACAAAATGAAATAAAAAACTACTTCATTTTGAAATAAGAACGTAAGAGAACTAATTTCAGAAAAATTAAACCGATTCTTTTGGCAAAAATAATCGAGACTGATGAATGTCGTGATCTTTTACCAAAAATCTTTTCAAGAAATACAAGAAAAACTGTTATATTGTAGCCGACGTGCTGCCCTTTTCATTTGCGATATCCTTTTGAATGCCTCGGAGTCGTGGACAGTCTCAAAGAATCTTCTTTCCTAGAATTTTTATGCTTCCCTTTTTCCGCCGAGTCCTTCTATCATGCAGAGCCTCTAATTAGAGCGGTCGTTACTTCGTTCTTAATTAGCTGCCGTCCGTCCGTCGTCCCTTCGTCCCAGGGCGCGCAGCGGTCGCCCTGAGCGGCGTGCGCCGCCGCCGCCCCCCCCCCGTCCTCGCCCTCGCCCTTCATCGCCAGATGCCCTCTCCGCCAGGGAGGCTCCCATTACGGCGCCATTTTACGCGGAAGAACGAACGAAAGTGGCCGACGCTCCAGCGTCTTCACTAATGCCCGTCGTTAGAGGTGACAGCTCGATCGAACTGCTCGCTGAATGCAAACCGGAAATATCGGTCTGAAATGCAGTGCACAGTGATGTCAATTTGACAAGATCTGTCTACGTTGAAATCCCACTGTGAAGGTCACACTTCATTTCATGGAGAAGCACTGAATTTATAAAGCAATCTATAATATGTCCTCTGGTGTAACGGAGTGTAAAGTGACTAACTAGGAAAGTCGTAATGTTAGAATGTCGCATATACTATATAATTTTGGAAGTTTATGATTAATGAACCGGTAGAAAACATTCCTAAATTCAAGAACTAATCTGGAGCGTATTAATAAATGTTTGCTATCTAAACCTGTTATTTTCCTACATTATTAATTATAATTAATTAATTTATTTATTTATTAATTATTGTACATTATGCTTATGCTTGAGCTTGTGATAGTTCTTTTGCTTGTTCTTTGTGCTTGTACGTGAGAGTGTGTGTTTGCAGGAATGTTTATATGTATGTGCAGGTTTGCGGAGGTGTTTGTTTTTTATCAGATGTTTTACTTCATGCAACGTTACAGTACAGGAATTATGAGAAGACTAAATCTACTGTTATTAATTAGTAGAGTAGAGTTTAGGTTAAAATGTACTCATTTCCTGACGGCAATTTTCTTTTCAGGAATATTCTCTGGCGAACCATACGTTCCTTTTTTGCGGTTACTAGCATACTAGGAATCAGAAATTGAGATATAACAAAGTCAGCAATCTAACTTTTTAATGTTTTAAATTCTCTTTGAACTAATCAAATAGATTCATGTATATGTTAATTTTTAGTTATTTCTATAGACTTGTTAAGACATTTGTAGATGAAAACATATTTCTCTTTTAAATTAGAGCAATGATTATTCAGAAAGAGTGAAGAAAAATTGTATTCTCCAAGTGAGGTTGTTCATATTCACGCAAAATCATTCTAAATGAAAATATAATTTATACTTTCAATGCAAGTCGACGGTAGATGAAGCTGATAGGTAAAGTAAAGAACTGATGACTTACGCATGGTTTACTCTTCTTGGTAACATTTATAATAAATCAAACAACTTGTTACGCAGAAACGAGAGAAACGTACTCAAATTTACAATATGAAATTCAGTCAGATAATATGAAATTCTGTTACTAGAAAATAAATTTGAATAAAAGGAAATATCAAAACGTAATAATAATAATAAAAACAATAATAATAATAATAATAATAATAATAATAATAATAATAATAATAATAATCTTTCGTTTCTCAACTGGACATTACTTCATTGTGGGTAATGTTCCAAATGTTTTCATTCTTTTATCTAGTTTCATACATGAAACATCTTAACATCAGAAATCAATTACGTTTTGAAGCATAGAATGTCAATGGGTCAGGTGACTCCACACGGCGACATCAATTAAATTTGCGCACCTGGCACCAATCGTTAACGCGAGACAACTCCTGCACGACGTGACCGGCGTGAGACGCCGTGGCGCAGGAGACAGTAGACAATCGCACACGTCGCAGTTAGTTGGCGACTCCTCCACCGCAGCGCTGGGACGTTTCTGCCCCATTGTCGCCAGCTGCGCCCCAGGTCACGTCCGCGCACACCTGAGCCTTGTCATGCAAATGAGCCAGCCCGCCTCCGACATCGCCTCGCAACGCCTAAACCCCCTCCCCCCAGCACCGCCGCCGCCTCTTTCTTTTTGTTTGTGAGATATATTGTTGCGGCGTACTTGCGTTGATTATTTCGCTCTTAATCCGCACGTGAAGATAGCGTCCTGCAGCCATCACGTGGTTCGCGCGCAAAGTTTCCGAGCTGCGGTGAAAACTTTGGAACGTTGGTTGCACGCGCAAAATTTTACGAAAACACGAAAAAGAGCTATCCGTATGTAAATGCTGCAAGAGATAGTTTTGCCCAGGTTTTGTAGCTCGCTAATGCCAATTTGCTGCAGGGTAAACACACTGAATAGCAGGAAAATCCTAATCTGATTAACACATAATTCACAACAGTGTGCCGAGAGTAAGCACAGGAGTTTGTTGTTGTTGGTTTTTGTAAACTACTTTAGTTATTCACTTCTTGCATTTGAATATAAATCAATGTCTGCTTTGAATATACATGAATCTAGGCTCAGCGATGAAGAGCTTTATAATGCGTCTGTGAATATTCCCATGAATGTGTTGTATACATGCCGGGTTAATTCACACATTCTCGTTATTTATACATTTTTATCTCGAAAAGTGTATGCTAATCTTAATTTAATTTTCATTGCATTTTTTTTAAATGTCCGGCTCGCCTCTCCACTACATTATAAAGAATATATTTAAATACACAATTATCGTAGTATACTGATTTGCGAATGAACATGTGAATACTTCTCATAATGTAAAATATTTGTTGTAAAAAGTAAATATTTGTTGTTAAAGTAAAATGTTTGTTATAAAAAATTGTTTGCTTAAAACAATTTTACAATGAAAATTTATTTAATAAAATTCTGAATAGTCATGAGTTTATAAAAACTTTAAAACTTTATTGAAATAATTCGAATGTTTTTGATTTAACAATTAACCTACAGAAACACAGCTACGACAGAATAAATATTGCAAGATGGTGTCTCGTATGCTACAACTTTCTTCTTTCTTCGACCAATGACTTATTTCAATATTCCGACTGTAATTCACGAGACGTTTCATCATCTAACAGAGAAAATTTGTCTTGAGATTCATACAAGTTCTTGATTGTAACTACCATTAGCAATTTTTTATTACTGAAGAAATAATTTCGAAGTGCACATTTGTTTTCATTCTTTTTTAACTTTTTTCTTTTAAACCTTTTATTACTTTTTCATAAATAACAAAAACCGCGAATATATCGTTATTACCGAAAACTGAATTATTTCACAAACTCAGTGTTTCCCTTCTATACAGCCATGTGGGACATAGCGTACCTTCCTGTACCAAGTAGTTCTAAAATCGTCGCCAGTCAATGATGTCTTTCCGGTGAGCAATCGCAGTCATTAACAGATGTTACTTTCACTTTGCAATAAAAATAACTATCTCCTAACCTACAATCTTCTGGTTCTGTCAATACTTCAAAATTGCTACTACCACCTTCTCCTCCAATTAATTCTCCTCCCCGTAAAATTTCATTTAATATTTCTGTCATATTTCTATTGAGCATATTCGTATAACTGAAACTCCAGTTTCCAAATTTTGGACATAACCAAGGAAACGTGCAATAAAACACTTAGACATTTTGTAACCCTCGGAGGAGATACAACTCTTCCCCACTTTTCAACTTAGCTCCAGTTCTGAATAATGTCGTCAGGAACACCAGATACGTGATAACTTCTGCGTATTCTTATCACACACTCGGAGCATTAAAATTGCTATTACATGGCAGTTTCTTTCAGGTCAATTGTAATTACTAATAAAAGTGACATTTTCACTCAACAATTTTATGATGAGAATACAGACATGCAGAGAAGCATTCCACCCGAAGTGGTTCACTCCAGACTGATAGCGATGGTTACACACTGATTACTTCTCACAAATACAATCTAGTTGCTGTAAACAGTGAACACTAAATCGAAAGGTAGGTATATTTTTAAACATTTGAAAACTAGAAGTCACTTCCTACTCTTCAAATCCAAATATCTTAATTCTTCAACGACTTTTTAAGAGAGAAAATTTCTGGAATGTTGCATCTTAAACATTACATAGTAACTTTATTATACAATTGGACCTATTGAATCTTACGTGTTGAGAAAATGTTGATATTTCCAAAGAAAATCCAGTTATTATCCCTTGCAAATACCATTCCCATCTACCCATTCGGAAAATGAGATGTATTCTTCCTAGGACGCTTTTGTCACTAACAATTTTATCCTAATGCATACATTTTAAAACTCTTACCTTTCCTCTGAAGATTGAAAAATTGGTATCAAAGTTTCATTTGAGACGAATTTTATTGCTAAGAACTTATCCAGATACATACTTTTAGGATTGTTTTTATGAAAGTTCTGCATAATCATTGAAAGGAAACTAGCAGATACGGACATGGTTATTGAGCTCGCGTCGTTGCATTCGTTTTGCAAATGAAAATAAACGGTTTCATTTTTTCAAGAAACTCGTAAACCAACACGTTAAATATTTTGATATAAAAATATCATTCTACTATACCTTCAGAAAAATTATTTTCTTTCAAAACCTTATTTCTAGCAACAGCTTGTGAGGAAACTTTGCAATCGTTGAGATAGTTCCCTCAGAGTCTAAAGAAAACTGTCTTTTCCTTGAAAATACGTAATAAAAAATAAAATTTTAAGACCGATTTTGATATCATGATAATACAAATACGAAAAAGTAAATAATTTTACTCTGACTTTTCTCTGCTGCTCAGAAAAAACGGCCCTAGAGAGTACTTTTTGATGATTATCATCATGTATAAGAGACTCCTAAGTAATGAATACCTAAATTTTTGCAGAAATCCTACTCATTACATTAGATACAAGAAAACCGGCTATATCCCGGCAACATGTAGTTCTAAGTGAATATAAGATGTGTCACAAACGGTACGTGAGCTCCACGACAGCAACATCAACCACATCTACGGATAATCCCCGTCGTGTTTCATTTTCCTTCCCTTCCTCACTTTCCAGACCGTCGCCTCCCTCCCGGCACACCCATTTCACCGCCACCCCGCAACCTGCCTGCATCCTTCCTCACACCTGGCCTAGCTCTCTAGCCCGCTCCCTGGCCTGGACCCCACCCTCTCCACAGGCCCTCCCGCCCCGCCTCTCGCGCCCACTGCCGTAGCGAGCCCCGCACCCCGCCTTCACCGCGTCACACACCCCACCCCTCAACCCCTCCCGCACACTCTCCCGTACTCCCTCTCGCACTCCCTCCCGCACCCCCTCCCGCACCCCCTCCCGCACCCCCTCCCGCACGCCCTCCCGCACGCCCTCCCGCACCCCCTCCCGCACCCCCTCCCGCACCCCCTCCCGCACCCCCTCCCGCACCCCCTCCCGCACCCCCTCCCGCACCCCCTCCCGCACCTCCTCCCGCACCCCCTCCCGCCCCGCACTAGGCAAACTCGTCCCACACCCACCCTCACACACCTCACCCGCCCTTCCATATAAACTCGCCCATCCCCACTCCTCTGTCTCCACCCCTGTTCCCACCGACGAGGAGGGGCAGAGAGCGTCGTACCGCGCCGCGGCGAAAGTCATTTAAGCTCAGTTTCTTGTTCCGCATTCCTGAATGCAAGCAGTCGCCGCCGCTGCCGCCCCCGGCCGCCTGGCGACGCGCGGCGCGCCGCCCACAATGCCTTGCGGAGAGCCCACAATGCCTAGCGGCGTGACGCGCGCGCCGCCGCCCCGCCCCCGCCCCGCCCCCGCCGCTCGCCCCGCTCGTCCCCGCGCCCCGGCCTCCCGCTCGTTAATCACCGCCTAAAGTCCAGAACGCGCCATGTAAATGGAACCTCGGGGAGCAATAAAGGCTAAATTGTGTGATTTATGGTGGGGTTTCTACTTGGCGGGCCTCCGCGCGTTTTTTTGGGTGATCGGAAGAAAAAACTCTGTGGTTTCTGGCTAATGTTATTCAAAATGCGTGCTTTGTAAGGACAAGAAACACATGCTTTCGAAAAGATGTAATTTTAACATCACTGTTGGTTTTTTCGATATCAAAACAAATGTTTGTTTTGTTTCATATTGTAGAAATAACTGTACCTGGATAAATCTCCGAATTGTTTGTCTAGAGTGCTTTGAAATTCAAATGAACATCTTATTGAATTATGGGCAGAATACCACAGAAGATAAATTATGTTCTGGAATTGGAGAAATCAGTAAGTTAGATGAACAGAAATGAAAAGCAATATTTCAACTATGATATCATGTAATATCATCTCCGAACATCTTAAGGTATATCTTTGAGTTAAAAATACGTGTTCAGCTATTATACGAGTGAGGTAGAAAATTCATTACCGCCTAATAAATGTACACGATGAGTCTCACATACCCTGTATAACGACCTATTATATTTATTTGTACCTTATCTATTTTTATATTCTCATTCCGTTTCTTTTAAATTTTCTATGCGACCGTAATGTCGCAAAAGAAAACGTATTTACTTTCATTAAAGATTCAAGTTTTCTGGTGACATAATGCTATTATCGCAATGAGCTAAATTGTATTTATTCAATATGTGATGAAGGTTCTCGTTTAGCCTCCTACCGAGGTGGCGTTTGCTTGCTATCGCTGTGCAGTAAAGATCTTGAAGTGTAGGCCTCGAACGGGACAGCGACCGGGCGACAGTGCTCCGAAACAATTTCATGTGCCAGTTCTGGTGTTACTAAGGTCACGGAATTTATTAGCCTAGTTTAATCCCATTAAGGGCAAAGGCATGCTGGGTGGGTGATTGGTTCCTTGGTTGTTGCCTTTCTGAAGGTCTTCAAACCTAGGGGTCGTTTGCAGTAGTGACATGGCCTTCCTCGCTTCGATGTGCTTCCGAGTGCGCGAGATGCACGTGTCCAGGTGTTGTCTACTTCTTTCTTGAATTCGTCTGCTCATCTCAGTCTTTTTCTGTCTTGATTCCTCATTCATGTTCTTGGATACCAAATTCATTATATTCGATACTACATATAACAAACATTCAAAACATGACATGAACGTAAAAGGTTGTCCCACGACGGGACAAACTATTGTACTAATATTGTACTGAATACTCTACAATCTTAGAACAGACATTTATGCAGAACCACTTTACCAGCCATCTATATTTCAACAACCACAGCAGTGACAATTACATCGGAAAAACATGCTTTTCAACAGCTTCAACAGAAACAATTTCTAGCAATGATGCAACAATTGCAGCAGCAAACATTACCACAGCTTCACACTTTTCAACAGTTACTACTGTTACTGATGCTGCAACAATTGCAGCATACGTTGCATCAAGAGACACTTCATGGCATTCAACACTCACAATAATCAAACCAGCAGCTTCTGTCACTCCAACAGCAACAAACCCCATACTTCATACAAATGGAAGGGCAACAAACAAACCAGACTAAGCTATTGTCAGTCAGACACTACTCATAAATACAGGAACAAGAAAATCTTTAGGGTAATTCAATTCACTAACTTCTAAAATTTCGTCGCACGCATCAAGAACTACAGACACAGTAAGTGCAAAATCGCTGTTTGCTACACAAAAAGAAGTCCCCTTCAAATGAACCGAAGTTAAAGACTGGAGGAACCGGAGAGTGGAATCTCATAAAAGCTGCAACAAAGACGTTTGTATCTTCTTAGTCGTTATAAATCCGCTTTAGTGTTCTTCACAATGATGATAATCTAGTCTCGCAACTATCAGTGTAAACTTAACATGATTATAACGAAAATCAAAGTGTTACATCGAGATATTTATAAAGTTGAACGTCCAGAAATGATTATATTAATTCAACCTCTCTGTGAAAGTGACTTCCTGACAGATTTCTTACATAAAATGTAGAGAAGACTTTTAAAAACACTCAAAGGCTATAGAAAGGTTACACACAATTTAAAATTCAAACTTACAGAATTTCATACGTATGGTGAAACAGACGTAAAAACAATTACAGTGGAATTACGAACTTTTTTTATCAGTTTAACCGAACAAGAAATAATACATGCACCTAAAAATAAAAATATTCCAATGCCAAAAGGGTTAAGTCTATACACCCATCAAAAACTCATTTCAGTTCTAGCAATTAAACTTTCTAGTACCTCGAAAGCAAAGGAAATGCTAAAACGCAAAGGACCCCTCCATTGCATAATTTCAATTCTGGGCACACGGAGACATCAAGGGTTTTTTCATACTAAAAACTCTTATGTTCACCACAATGTCTGGTAAACATTCTTTAAATAACTGTGCTATCCATTGGGACGCTATTCCATAATGGGTAAGAAATTTCCAAGAATGCCCCAATTATGCAGAGCAAATTTTTAAATCCAAAAGGAAAATTTCAGAGTCTTCCAAATAAAGCAAACCTCTAAATTAATATGGACCCGAACTTTGCCCGGAATCTGCAACTTTACCGAAACCTGTGAAACCCCAGACGTCAGACTTTCCACAAAAAATTAGGGATCTTTTCCGTAATACGTATACCAGTTCACTAGACGCGAGAGATTCAGTTCCTTTGACACGAGAAATTTCGTTCACCCAAAAGTAATCGGTTCCCTACAATTTAAAAGTTGAACAGATGAACGTTGTGATACATGACAACATTTACACGTTACATTTAAACTTTAGTTTTACATAACATTTCATTTTAAAGAGAATTTGTTTTGAAGGGAACACTCACTTTTAAGAATTACTAAATAAATAATTAAATAAATAAAAAGATTCACCTATTGCCTCGCATTATATATTTTTGCGATGCGTTGTTGAAATTGTTAATCTCGGTAGACAATACACACCAATTTAAAAGACTTACAGTGCAGAAAAAACGCACAATTCCACCATTCACTTAACATTTGATAGTACACCGATTTCAGTAAAAAAAAAACGAGAACTTCAACTAAAAAAACTCACCATGCAAGCTTAGAAAAATTACGTAAATAAATCAAAGCATGTAATATTATAATAAATTATGTAATATTCCTTTTTCTTGAAGAAATCTATTGATTCTTCCTCCGTTTTGAACTTCTCAGAAAGTTGTAGGAAATTCTTATTGGCTCTTCGTAATTAGAAATTACAATAATTCAATTGTTTTATTAACAAATCAAACGTTTCATAATACATTTTTCTCGTTGTGTCGGCGTGAAATTGCGTATTTTTGGGGTGGAATTTGTGTTTTTTCACCTTTTAGTCTTTTAAATTGGTTTGTATTGTCTACCGAGATGAACAATTCCTACAATACATTGCAACAATATTTAATGCGAATCAGTAGGTGAGTTACTTTTTGTCTATCTATTTACTACACCCTTTAAAAGTAATTCTTTTAAATGTGAGTGTTCCCTTCACAGTAAATTCTCTTAAAAGAGTAAAACAGCGTGAGCGCCGGAGTGAGAGCGAAGGCGCCAACCAAGTCTCAAGAGCGAGGGCCGCTAGGCCCTCGTGAACGTAGCACGTTGGATCCGTCGGGTAGTGACGTGCGGTAGCACGTCGCGGACCACTTGGTCTCAAAATGCGTTGGTTATAGAATTTCGTTGGCTATAAAATTAGATATCTAGCGTGAAAAATACGAATAATTACTTCACAAGATCAAAGGAAGAGTGTCCAACATAAACTTCCGATTTACCAACTCGTAATATAAAATTAGTCGAATCGTGGGTTTGCGGGGGATTTCGGAGCGGCAGTAGCCAATATAGCACTAATAATTCAGTAATATACTAACAGAATTACTATTAATTGTAATAATACTGTGTGTTTTAAGTAAAACTGACGTTTAAATGTACCGCGTAAATGTTTGACTGATATCACAACGTTCATCTATTCACATTGCGGAGAATCGATTCCAAAATTTCTCGTGTCAAAGGAACTGAATCTCTCGCCTAGTGAACTGGTATACTTATAACGGAAAAGGTCCAAAATTAATAATTATTACATAACTAGATCTAAACTTTTCTCCTCAGTTTCTGATATCACAACGCAACCAACATACACGAATGCTCTTGCACACTTCCTTCAAAAACATATAGTCCCTTTACAAAACAATTAATCATATTATTAAAGAAGCAACCTAATTCATTTTCAGTGGTATTAAACCTGCTATAACCATTCTCTTACAAAGAGAACTAATGCCATTGATAATAGACGTGCAGAGGGGGTGCCTTAAAATTATTTTCTGAAATGCGGAAGGAGTGGTACTCGTATATAGGCAACTGAATTAATATTGTAACCTTTCTCTCATTTTAAGATTACTATATGTCGAGGTTATATCAATTTCGAACCTCGCATATTCACCAAATATGTGACCGCTCCCTACTATGGGATACAAATGAGCGGATCACTCTAATAACTTAATGTTACTGCTTGACCTTTGACCTGGTAAATCAATGTCACATCAAAATTTAGGAAGATTTTCTTATGTCCTAATCGTCCTACAGGAGTGGGTTCGTCTTTTATCCTGCTTTTGAATGTTAAAATAAATACAGGCAAGTTAACTTTTAACTTTAACAAAGTTTTGATATATTCTACCAAATCTTCTGATACAATTTCGTTAAGAATTTACACATTACCTAGAAATTCATATTACCTGCTGTAGTGTTCAGCAATTTCCTAAATATTGATCAACTGCAGTTGTACCTTTTCTATTTGTAAAATACTTTGAATGACCCAATATAATCTTTCACTTTTACACAAACACAATGAAATACCTTTATACAATTCACAAAAAAAACATCAAATCACATACACTGCTGAAAGAAAATTTACATGTGCAATATACACTTTGCATATACATTTTAAATAAACTGGTACAATGAATGAGATCCCTTTAATAAGCGGTTTTACTGTCACGCAACTTATTAACCTTTTTACTATTTAATTAAAAACAATTTAAATCATGAATTGCAGAAAAGAATATTCATTAGAAGAACAAATATAGTAGTTAAACAAAAGAATTAAAAGAATAAATTTTACACCTTTTTGCATGAACAATTTATCTGAATTCTCGTTACGATGGAAAAATACTGAAAAGTTACGCTTAATAGCCGATAATTTAAATGCCTGACTATCTCTGTCTGGGCGTGAGGTGAATTCTATATATTCTTATGCGTGATTTACCCTCCTCTCAACTGTTCTTTTAAAAGGGATTTTGTCGAAGTTTTAAAATCTGGTCTTTTTGACTCACGACGTCGCCGCGATGACACGTTCCTGCCACTCCAGAAGACGGCGATGGTCCGTTGCGTCCAAGGTCGAATTAGCCTCTTGCGTCGTGAAAAACCGTCCCTCGTCGATTTGTTGCACGCCGACCTCGCGAAGTAACACAGCTCGACGGCAGTCTCCAACGAATATGAATGTCCAAGCGAAATAT
Source organism: Teleogryllus occipitalis (assembly GCA_011170035.1). NCBI lineage: Eukaryota > Metazoa > Arthropoda > Insecta > Orthoptera > Gryllidae > Teleogryllus > Teleogryllus occipitalis. The sequence continues at coordinate 21,201 of BLKR01007181.1, read as the reverse complement.
AACGCAAGACAGTACAGGTCCGTTCCGTCCGAAGGTTCACAGCAGAGAGAACGTTTTTCCCTGCGGTGCTGATCGCGCCGTCATAAATTCTTCAAGGCGATTCCTGATTGGATGTTGATTTCTACTACGTGAGTGCGTTCAGAACTTTTACTCAGAATCTGATACAGAATATCCTTTCTCGCTGGCGCACCCCCTTGTAGTTCAGCTGTACTATAACTGCTTTGGTCGTAGTTTAACATTGTCGCGCGCTATTTAAATTATGTAACCGACTTATGAGCGGTTACAATATATAATCCATATTACGCACAATTTGTCCTCTTACCTTCATTGTTCTACAAGAATCGCAAATTGCAACTTAGTATGAGCTGTTCCATCGGACAGGATACACGAATTTTCCCCTGTACGCCCCAATAATATTGTTCTGTTCATTAAATATAAGAATTCACCATTAACGGACATACTCTGAAATTTAGCATATAATACTTATAAAGAGTTACTTCCAAACGTTATGTACCAAACGCTGTAAGGTTTGGCCGGCCAGTGTATGTATTGACGTTAATAAAACAATGTTGTGATGAAAATGTGACGGGGAAATGGCAGGAATAACTAAATCAAGAAAAAATGACCATTATTTTGATATTACTGATATTTGTGTTTCTAGGAAGCACCGCGCTGTTGCTCATAAAAATGTAACCTTCAGTTTTTAAAAATCCATTTTGAGCAATAATTAGGTAGTATACGTATGTGTTTCTAACATTATAAGAACATTACATTCGTTCACTACAATCCAAATATGTTACTGGAATAATGTAGCATCGACTTTTAAACTTCTTTCATCATAATTACACATTGCAGTTGTATGAATGGCGATAAGCCTGCAGTATTTTGTTCTTTGCGATTGCGAAGATTACTAAAATCTCTCATCACAATAGTTGGATGCGACAATCTAAAGGAAAAGTAGAATTACTTTGAATTTTATCCAAACAGTTTACCCGCATTTCCATTTAACTTGTAGTTTGTGCTTTTAAAAACACAAGAGATGCTTAAAGAATTCGGACCTTCCACAAAATTTTAGGTCTGTCCTTTCAATGAATGAGGGAAGATTCTTCATGATTTGTTCGGGCAGAACCTTAGGAGATCCGTTATACTTTTGAATGTTCCTCGATATAGCAGTCGAGGAAATTAAGGGTCATCTTTTTTCTTGGGCCTGACGGAATTACGATAAGAATTTGCTGGAAGAGAGGGACGAGGGATAGATAGGGAAAGGGTGACGGGTTTTACTCTTCTCTGTAGAACTTCGTAATTGGATTTTATAATTAAGAACGTTTTTCAGGGAGGACTTAAAGTACGCAGTTTTATGGAGGCAGTAATGAGATAAGAAAGGAGTTTGAATTTGGTTAAGGATGTGCCTTCTTAAGAAAGGAATAGGGATTTAATTATTTCAAAATCATATAATAAGTAACAGTAATATGTGATATTCATATTTTAATAGCCTCTTAATGCATTTAATGACACTTAAATGGCCCCATTGCATTCCCCAATCACCACGTGTTGCAATGTATTGCTCTGAAATATTTTTTCAATCATAGATTCACACATCATTGCGAAGACGTGCAGATGAGTATTTTGAGTTCACTGCTGTGATCGTCAAAAGCAAAATGAGAAACATAGTTCATTGATATATACTGTGAATTAATGAATTAGCTATAATTTGTTGTTGTTTTTTTTACCTGGCCGATGACGCTTCATTAGCTGTCACGGTGTCATCCAATCGAGAGCTAAAACTTCATCACTCCCGACTGGACGAAACCGTAACAGCTGATCAGCTGTCATCAGCATCAACCAAATTACATAAACCCAAGTATAATTACAAATAAAATAAATACGTCTATAATTAAAGTGTTTATTGATAGGTAAATGATCAAAAGATATGAACCTTGTGAACCCTGATTTTAAAAGATACATTTTCCTGCAAATTTTGATTTCTTTCTCATGACTATCGTTGATTTGCGCGGATTCATTTAGTATAGAATCTGAAGCAAATTGAACCAAACGGAGACACGCATTTACCTTCAGTTAAAAATAAGATTACAGTAGTTCATGCAAAGAAACCGTCAGTCGTCTGAAGGAATTAAATCTACCAATATAACCAAATTTTGTATCAAACAGTAATAATTAGATATCTATGTTAATAGATACGTCACATTTTTACTTTATAACAATACCCTTTAGTGTAGACATTAATTTTACGTTATGACAAAGAGAAATGACCTATTTTTATATGACATTTTTTGCATTTTTCGTCAATTTCGACTAATAAGTAATTTTTTAATATTTTATTGCCATTTTTAAAGCATTTTTTGCTACTTTCATCGAATTTAACCTCATTTCAATGGTACTTTCATCCTACTTTATCATAATTAGTATCCCTCATTATTTTCCAGCTGTGTTTTCTTCATCACATCTAACAGGTCGAGTTTTATTATTACAAATACACAATACACAATACACGTATAAGCCAGACTTTAACTCTTGCCTTCGTTAAACCACTGTTCATCTTCCCCAAATTGTTTTTAATATTCTGTACTAATCAGTAATTTTTATTGCTTGTATCTACAGTCACTTCGAACATTATGTTCAAATTATTTTCAGAATTCCTAAATGCTAACCTAATGTTTAAAGTTAAGCGATTTATTTGATTCTCAGACAGTTTATTTTTGTCAACACAATTTCACATTCCTTATTTATAGTTCCTAAATCATAATGTTCACATACTTTTTATCTTAATGTGTTACGAGATATAATTACCCGAAAATGACCACGATAATTAGCATTGTGTATTTCTAAGCTGTCATTTATGGTATAGGGTGGTTCGTGATTCATGACACAAGAGGAGACAGTTCATCATGTGATAGTCCTTCCAAGTTGTACTTAAACATACTACAAACAACAGGTAGTTTTTCACGCCAAATTACTTAAACGTTCAATTTCATGCCCTAGTCTTCAATGATTGTTTTTCTCAACATCGTTTCGAGACAATTATTATGTTATTTCTGAATAAAGAAATTCTCAATGATAAAAATACGAAAATAGGTTTTCCTACAAAAAATCTGCCCATACTGTGCAGGGAATTCTTGACTGTATGTGTAGAAATTTCATGTAAAATTCGAATTGCTCACATACTCTTCCCTTTCATGTGTATTAAAAGTATCATTGTCTCTCTCTTCTGATGCGTGAGTAGACTTTTACCTGACCGTTTGCTATAGATACTTTGTTACTTTAGTTCCTTTGATTTATACTCATAACATCATTTATTCATCTTAAATTACAGGAATCGGTAAAAATCAATAAAAATAAGTCTGACACCATTATCAGTGTTTATTTTTTATGGATTAATTTGTTTTTATTGTCTAAATCAGATGATTCATAAACAAGTATTAATTAGCAGTAATTAAATGACCCGGTTTGAAAATTCTATTACAGACAGACGTTACCGTCGAGCAATTGCAAGCATTTTACAGGTAAAAAGGCATTACCTCCCAAGAGGTACAGCACGTACCTCTTATACCTCCCATAATAACTTATTAAAATGTCAGTAACATTTAGCAAAGAAGGAAATGGGGTACTGAAATACCCTACTGCTAATCACTTGCGATCTTTGGTTTAAAACTTGTTTCTTACCGTATTTAACTGAAATTGTTTTGAAGTGAGGCCAGGAGATTTGATGCATATGTGCTAACAGCGTTACACGTACTGACGCAGTCAAAGCAAAACAATAAAGAAAAAACCTCAATATTCTGTTAACCAGTGGGCGGGTGGTCCTTTGTCAATTTGTATACCTACGAAACATGAGCGTAGGATGCATTTTCTACCAATCGGAGTGAGTGAGATTTAAAAACAAAATGCCTTTTTTGTGCCCAAGTATCACTAGTGTAATTTCGAAATGAGATTTCCCACCACGTGTTTATAGACAGACAAAGTGATTATCTTTGACTTCCCTACACGCTTTAGGAGTGTTCTGACTCACCCTGCATGTCATTATAATTATCAATCAAGATTTTATTATATAATCTGGAAATAAGTTTAACTTCACTTTTCTGCAAAGTACAACACAACACTGCACTGTATTGCACCGCTTTATTCCATCCTGAGCTACAGGTCTCTAACCAGCATTACCGTGCTGCACATCAACGCACATCTGCACTTCAAAGTCAGATGAAAATGAACTTTTCTCTAAACTCGACTTTTATATTCTACACCTATTCTTTCCAAGGCAATTCGTCTTTTTTCCGAAAACACTACGTTCACTGTACAGTAGAAGCAGAAAAATAGTGGGAATCAAAAAGCTTATAAAGAAAACAGCGCTAATGGCAACTTCAAAAACCAAGTACCTAAATCCTCACGTGAAATTTGTCTCTGTAGTTGAAAACTGCGCAATGCTATTTGATACCCGCGCCCTGATAGATCTCGCTGCGAAGTCCGAGTAAATAGCCCAGCCCGTCGTATGCAGCGCCTATTAGCCGTCGCGCGCTGCGCAGTGGGTGAGTGAAGGTTTGCGGGGCGGGGAGGGGCGGGGCGGGGCGGGGCGGGGCGGGGCGGGGCGGGGCGGGGCGGGGAGGGGCGGGGCGTGGCGGGGCGGGGGCTGGGCGGGGCGGGGTGGGAGGGGCGGGCGGGGGCGGGAAGGGAGGGAAGGGGAAGGAAGGGAAGGGGAGGGAAGGGGAGGGGCTGGTCGGGGCGGGGCGGTTCGGGGCGGGGCGGGGCGGGGCGGGGCGGGGCGAGCGCTATTTGTTACTGCTGCTTATCCTTCCCGCGCGGCGCCGCAGGCGGGGCCGCCACCTGCGCCCTCGCGGGGCGGGGCGGGGCGGGGCGGGGCGTGGAGGAGGTGGGCCGTTGAGGCCGTCAGTGGCGACTGGGCGCGCCCGTCCGATGCCCGGCCCGCCCACGCAATCTAACGGCAGCGGCGCTCATGACTCAGCAGCGACGGCCGCGTACACTCGCGCTCGCTGGGAGTGGCCACTGCGCGGCCTCGGACGGGCACGCCGCGCCACCACGCGGGGTGGGCATCTTCCGTCTTGGGGAAGAGAAGGGGACGAACTGAAGTCCTCTGAAATGGTCACATAAGATAATACTCCTGGAGGTTTGTGTTCGTCGATTGATTGATGGATCGATCGATTGATTGGTGAATCCGGGCACGCCAACAGCTAAGGTCATTAGCCCCGTAAGTGTTTTTACCCCTCGGGAAGTGGCGCTGATCTTCCCTCGCCGGATGGTGAGATCCGGCGCCGACCTACCATGTCCGCTAGCGGGGTGTTTTTTCAACTAGGTATCTCCCACCAGCGGGGCACCGCTCCAGCCAGAACACGCTCTAAGCTACCGACCGGTCTCCCGGAATATGTGGTAGTGTAGTGCATATTAGTGGAAGTGTGCGAGTGTAAGGGGAGAGGATAGAACAAGGAAGAGAATTGAAAGATCGCGCGCGGTCCGTGGCCCGTTTGTTGGGGTACTACTCCAACATTTGCCTGATATTTATCGGAGAAACCACAAATAACTACCGATCAGAGCCGGTAGAATATCTCTTCCCAGCAGCAACTGAACTCATCCTAGCTAAGAGAATTCGTCCTATCTAGAGTCGAAAATGCTGCCGCTGTCGATTGTGTTCGTCAAATTATTGCGGAAGAGTTGCAAGACTGTCGTCCGAAAAAATTAACCTTAACTTTTGCCATTTATAGTTTCAATTCAAAGTAAATTGGTATGAAGAGGACCTTTCTTAAAATGTAAAAATACATATTTTGTTTTTCGAAATTAATAAGTAGCTACTATTTTATAAGTAGCATCAATTGACTCCATCTCAAACTTCTATATTTAAAATTTACCACCTGATAATAAATCTGAGTGCATGAAATAGATACACAAAATTACCAAAACAATCACTAACATGATTATTAAAATCATCTTCATGATTGTCCATCGTAAATGCAGAAGAAGAAACTTTCTGCAAAAGTTTCTAATGGATTTGAAGGTCATATCCCTTCTGCTTAAAAGTTTTTAAACATTCACTTGGTATCTTTAATAAAATAATAAAATCTGGCACAAGATCTAATCAGAATAATAATCTCTTATTTCTATTGCTCTAATATATTAGATTTAGTTTTTATTTATTTATTTCAACTTACTTGTAGTTATCTTATTCTTAAATTATTTCTGAATTCGCTGTTAATGAATTGTTTTCGTAAAAGCAGGAAAACATCCTTCGTACGGAGCATTGGTTAACTCAATTACAGTAGAATCCGGGAAAGAGTCTGACGGCTTAGTACGGAAAATGTAGTTCATGAATTAGCGCGGAAAATGTAAAGGAAATATAAAAAGATGTGAAAATAGTATCGCTTCTTTTAAAAATGAACATGGCTTATTTATACAATACGTATTGACGTACGATTCCCGTAAGAATTTGCGATTGAATTTTTTTAAAGTATGCTTTTTCGAAAAAGTGTTCAAAAATTTAGAAATTTAAAGAAATAAATTTAATAAATACTAAGTTACTCAGTGTAAAGTGACTGATTTTCACAGACCCTCAATATTTAGAAAATTAACAGACGCCTACAAATTGGGGAGGGGAAAATCAACAACGGACCAAAGAGTATTTTTTTCTTTTATCTTTATTGAGGTAAGATGTTTTATTTCATCATTTAGACCTCTTATTATTGGAGCCATTCCCAAACCTAAATGATAATTTAGTCTTACAACACTTATCCGATACTTACAATACATTTCGAAACTGTCCCCAAGAGTTGACGCTTTGTGGAAACTCCGATTTTCTCTTACAGACCTGCCCTTTAACACGCAATTTTAATTCAGTGTCTGTCAAAATAGAAGTTGTCCAATGGAAGCAACACAGTTTTTCAATAGTTCAAAATTTGAATGTTGAAGTATTCTTCAAAAAGGATGTAGTCATTTGCGTCTGTGTATGATCTTGCCCTTTCCCAAAACTGATAATATTTTAACACAAACTTACGGAAAATGGTTGTAATTATGAATAATTGTCCATCACAAGTTCTTAAATATGTAAAATTTTCCTTCGGTTGTATTGGAATTTATTGTGTTTTTTCGTTTACTCCTCAAATTAGCCTCCGTGTACCGAAATAGTAATGGCGGAAAACTACTAAGAATAATGTGCCATGCATTTCCCCTCATTTAAAAATTGATTATTATTATTATTATTATTATTATTATTATTATTATTATTATCATATAACTCTTGTGTTTTCCAAAGTATTGTAGATACATCGTAATGACTTTCTACGTAAATAACTATATTCATAAACTGCCCTCGAATTTGTTGCGTATTAAGATTCAAGCATACCACACAGCACATCAAAGCACATCAAACGATTTTAACAGAATGGCACGAATGTAATGTTTGACATTCATATCTCCTCTGATGGTACATGATCCTTTGGAAGATATTTCATTACTTTTCGTAGATTTAGCTTGAAATTACATTGAAAATGTTGTCGAGATTTTTTAATACAATTGGGAATTATATTGGGTAGTGAAAGATATCCTTAACTCTTAGGAATTTACATTTCAATTAAAGGGTATATCAATTCACATTTGATAGAATTATCAAACTCCAGAGCGCCATATTTCTAAACTTATTTTCAAAACCTGGAAAATACAAGAAACGTGGGTTTAAAATTTACCTACCAAAATAAAATAAAATAATCAATATATTTCCTAATTTTACCATTATTTCAAAACAGAACTTTACAAAATGTCTAGACTCATCATTCTGCGTAATAGTTACTCTAATACTGTTGATGATGTATGTGCTCTACTCTCAATTTAGGCCAACTTCAGCGAAAGTGAGTGTACGTCGTGCTTGCGGCAAAGAACAGGCCTGCGCCCGCAGATATACTTTCTGCCGCACAGCCGTGACATCTTCCTCACGATGTTGGTTCCTTCTTTCTTTCTTTTCTTTCTGTTTAGACTGCGACCTAGACAAATATTTTCACTGCCTTTAAAGCGATGTCTCGTGCCACTTTTATCGTCTCCTTCATCTTACTTCTGTGTGTGTCTTTGGTCTCCGTCGTCCCATTCCGCCGTTACTCTGTTTTGTTGGCATTACTCCTAAGAGGAGAATTGAAAGTAAGGCAGCAATCACATCTTCAGGAATGTGAGGGGCACGTACTTATCAAGACACGAAATATCGCTTTAAGATGCAAACGTCAGTTCATCAAATGTTACTTTTAAGCAATGATGTACTTTAGTACAAATTTTAAAAACATATTTTCTCGACTATAAATTCAATAATTAGGACTTTTAGATGAACAAAAAGATATTTACAGAATTGGGGTATGCCCCTTGTGTGAACCTCATTGAGTTTACTCTAAACAATGTTAAGTTTAAGCACTAGTTTATGGAGATATAATTTATTACAAAATATTTTCCACACTCATCAAATTTTAAACCAAAGTTGATTTTTCTATGAAGAAAAAGTTCTTCCGAAAACCTATGAAAATTACTTCCTGTTGTTTCTTCTATATATCTGAAATACGAACGTCTTACTTGATCTATAATAAGTTTGAAAATTTAAACACATTACTTCAAGTAACATTTCATAATGTATTGTGTGTATATATATAGTACTACTGAGTATTTGGTACTTAAAGTGTGTTTATATATATATATATATATATATATATATATATATATATATATATATATATATATACTCTTTCATAATGTTTGGCCTCAGTAAAAGTTGATTTTCAGTACTCAACTTTTACTGAGGCCATTATGAAAGAACATTTTATTCCGTCTCTTTTTTCATGTCGTTTATTGCATTACAAAAAATAAGTCCATTCATTTTAAATTTAATTTAATTGATTTTATAATCTTGCACAAATTTTAGGGTACACATATTTTGAGATTAGATTATATTCCTGTATCGTGAGTCAATAGAAAATTTTCTTTGAGAATTTATTTTGCTACGAATATCCTCTTTTGTACTCTGATTCAACTGATTAACTCTGCCAGAATTCGTCCTTTGGGGAATATTTACAACGGAAGAAATACTTCATTGGCATAGAAACGTGTTGGTATTCAGACCACGAGATCTTTTTTTCTTGTCACGTGGGCCGTATATCAACAAGAGCGTCATAATTTAACGGCGATTACAAACCCACCCACAGGTGTATCCGAGCAAGGGGAAATACAATCGAAGGTCGATATATCTTCCTTTCATTCGCTTCCGAGTATCAAGGGCATAAAATAAAAAGTGAATAACCCATGCCGACATCAAAGGCGACTCGTGGCAGAGCGCTTCAAATTCCCGGAAGTGAGTGATGAGTTCCTGCTTCACACGCAACCGCCCCGAGGGCGCCTAAAAGTGGCGGAGGCCACGTGCTGAAGGGAGATTTATCAGTTCATTCACTACGTGGAAGAGGCGGGCTGCTCTATTGCACGTGCTGGCACGTGGGTGCCGCGTGGCCCGCTCCCTTCACAAGGGGAGAAGAAGCGAATCGTGATCGAGATTTGAGAGAGCCTGACGGAGCGTCTAAGAGCCGTCTAAAGTGGTTGTCTGCGATTTTATTTTACGGTTTTTGTTTGTTTGTTGCTGATACACATTACTTATTTCTTAGTCACAATGCACAATAAAATGAATTAAACAGAAATAAATAGGATAAAAACGTATCGGAATTAACTATTTGAAACATTCACTATCGAAGTTAGGACAGATAAAATTTCACAGATTTAATTTTCTTTTTAACTATGTAATACCCTTTTTATATATGCACTATTTTCTTTTAGAAGGGAATTCGTATGATCACATCCTCTGCCGAATATCAAAAATAATAATTTAAATAAAACCAGAGTGTGTCTGACAGCGATCGCATGAAACTATTCCTTAAATATTTTATATTGACATCATTTTCACACTATAATCAATGAGGTTCGGCATAATGAATGCCACTTAACTCTTCTCTTTGAAACCGTGAGTACATTGTACAGTTAAAGGGATTTATCTCTTGTCAAATGAATAATGGAAATTATAAATAGACGTAATATCTTGATCTATTATTTCAAACCTATATTACTTCTACTTTTTTGGAATATGGAAAGAATTCTGAAAAGAAATCGGACAAAATTCTAAATTTAAATTATCATACTTCAACCGGCATCAACAATATTATAGCGTATACAATTATCGACGAGCAATCGTTAGAAGGATTAAACTTTCCCTTTCATCATACGGTTATTTTACTGAACAAAATCATATTAGTTTATGTGGATAATATCAAAAGAATGTGAACATTAAATACTTATCTACTAGCTGAATGTGGCGTCGTCGACACTTTAAATTTTCTTCGGATGTTAGACTTTTCTTTTGTTTTTTCTTCAGTTCAGAGTTTTCTTTATTCAATTTAGATGTCTTCTCAGCCTGGCAAAATAACCACATCAATTTTCAACGTTTAGAGATATTGAGCACGACTTCTAGCTTTGGCTTCCCTGAACTTAGGTAATGTAAATGTTTCATAAAATTGACTTTGTTAAGAGTTATTTCGAAATGGGTTTCTTTCAATTTTCGTAGTATATTTTTAAAATCAATTTGAAAAGCGGACGACTTTGTCGGCAAAGACGCATTTATCAGGCAAACCCCCGGGCACACATGGCATGTCCAGATTTCTCATATACATATTCTCGATATCCTTTGAAGACATAAGGCTGATCCCCGCAGACCAGCCGCAGCGACCCGCTCGATGACGCCATGCTCTTCACGGAGACGTGCACCCACGCTCGTCTGATCCGGGAAAGTCAATTGGCCCTACGCTCATTTAGTTCATATTCCGAGAAAGAAAATCCTTTGTTTCTGTATTCTAGTATTCTTGGTCTTATAAGATTTTCTCTACGCCTATCTCTACGTCTTCCTCTACGTCTACTACTTCCTCTACGTCTACAACTTTCTCTACGTCTACAACTTTCTCTACGTCTACAACTTTCTCTACGTCTACAACTTTCTCCACGTCTACAACTTTCTCTACGTCTACAACTTTCTCTACGTCTACAACATTCTCTACGTCTACAACATTCTCTACGTCTACAACTTTCTCTACGTCTACAACCCCTCTTTCTACAACTTTCTCTACGTCTACAACTTTCTCTACGTCTACGTATACGTCTTTCTCTACGTCTACGTCTTTCTCTACGTCTACGTCTTTCTCTACGTCTACGTCTTTCTCTACGTCTACGTCTTTCTCTACGTCTACGTCTTTCTCTACGACTACGTCTTTCTCTACGTCTACGTCTACGTCTTTCTCTACGTCTACGTCTACGCCTTCCTCTGCGCCTTTCTCGGCGCCTTTCTCTGCGCCTTTCTCGGCGCCTTTCTCGGCGCCTTTCTCGGCGCCTTTCTCGGCGCCTTTCTCGGCGCATTTCTCGGCGCATTTCTCTGCGCTTATTATTTTTCTCATGGGTAAAACTAAAAGGAGTGATCAATGTACCAGTAAATTGACGAGCATTATGGAGAATTTTTCTGAAAGAAATCCCGAACATGCGGTTTTTTTATTAAGGCATTTTCTGGATCAACGTGAAGTCTAAGTACGAAAATAGTATCTTGCGGATGTTACGTCAATATCGTTAAATTTATTACCCATCTGCCTAAGTCACAGTTGCTCGTATTTTTTCGTTAAACTCTATTGTTATCGGAGTTGTGTGAAGATACAAAGCACCTCAACAACGTATTATATATGTATGGACTACGTAGTGACGTCACAGTGTATTGATGTGACTACCACATACATGTTTTCGATATAGCAACAAAATTTGAACTGTACTCTTGCTCGTAAATAAAGGTGGGACGTCCAATGTGTTAATTTTCCAGGGGGAATGACACTAATTGGTACATCCGTGCGAGACGATTTCTTGAATGTCTAATTAAGAGTGAAACTGAATATTTAAGAAACGAAGCGTTAAATGAGTTTCTAGAGTTAAAAGAGTTAAATGTTTTTCTAAAAGGGTGCATTTAAAATGTTTTCTTCAATAAACATTATGGACGTTTTTAATACTTAAAACAAAAAATAAAACCCCTACCAAAATTTGCCGAAATCTAATCTAATCAGCTTGTTTTTCGAAATTGGCAAACTTGGTTTTGACAGATTTCTAAAATAGAAGAGTCGATTGATAATGACATATTACATTACTAAAAGTGAATTAGTATGTTTCTGAAATTCAGTATTGAAATACAATCCATAAATAAAAGACAATTCTAAGAGAGATGTCGTTCAATTTCTATTTTTTGAAGTGAATGATTGTATTTCAACGCAAACGGATTATTTAATTTTAGACTTGCCAAAATAAAATAATTATCTTATAAATAATAATGCTCTTTTAAATAAACCATTTATTGAAGAAAATATTTCTCTGCGAGTGTCAGAAAGATTTTAAAGTGCAAAACTTTTTCAGATTATAAACATATCGGCATTTTGATAATATTTCTCTTCACAATATTCATATTCTCTTTCTTCACAATCCGATATCTAATGTAAATTATACTTTACATCAAAATGAGAGTTTAACATGTCTGTACGTTTTTGTTTTGTTGTGTGTTATAGTGTATTGTTTGTTTATTTTTTTTCCTAAATAACTGGTAATACTTTAACACTGTAATGGAAGTGATGACAGGCCAGACAATTACAAATAGCGCCGTCCTCTAAATCTTGTAGTTAATAAGACGTACACATTTAACGAACGAACAAGGGTTGATCATAAGCCTCAGAGCCGACGAAATAACGAAACAAATAAAAAGTGGGCTTTATGTTTGGCAAAAAGCGGCGCCCGCATTCATGTGAGGTCGCGTTTCGCAACGAGAGGCGGCGCCATAAAAACTTCAGTTTATTGTCGTGAATTTTCTGGGTCGCTCTCGCTCCGTCTCGCGCAGCCAGACGTCTCTCAGCGACCTCCCTCGCCCTCGCACTGACCGACATGCAGTGAGCCAAACGTACCAAAAAAGAGGTACAAATTTTATATTTCCATCCAATAACAACTCCTGCAAACCAAAGTAAAACATGATTACATCGATGAGCGAGTCCACAGACACACATTGTGTCCTTAAAATTCTTTTAAATCTATCTGGTACTTTATTATTGCACTTACATTAAATTATTTTACTATTTTTGAGGTATAATAAGAACTGTTTTTCCTTTTGACGTTTTAATCATTTAATTCGAACAAATATTTAATTCATGTACACTTAATTATTTCTTTAACCCTTTTTTAAAAGATTTCCGATGTGAGATTTTTAAAACCATATTTATATCACAGGAAAGACTCTAGTAGGTGGTGTTTATCATTAGTACATCGGCAATAATTATGTATCTGGCACATTTTAAAAATTCAAAATTTCTGGAAATGAACTTTAAAGATTTGCTAAGTATTTGCATCACAATAGAAAATCCCACGTGAACAAATAGGATCTAATGTAGAGAATCTTTAGCATATGTGATTAAAAGTCATATATTTTTACAATGCCAACGTTTGGGTCATTTATTTGCTCTGATTAAGGGCTATAAATATAAAACAAAACACAAGAAAATTATACGTTTGGTTCAATTTTACATGATTTATCATTACATACAAAAATCTAACCGCATTGAAACTATAATGTTCTATACAGTAATGTACAGATAACAATAACAACTAATTACCTGCAATTAAGGGTATGTTGGGCGACATGCGTTTGCTTCCAGAGGGAAAGACAAAAAAGACACAATCTTTCGCGGGAAACTCTTTGAAAGGAAAAAAAAAGTTTAAAAGTAGAACTGTTTTCGCGGAAGCCCGGTAGGCTGCCCCAGGTACCAAAGACATTGTATAAAAATTTCAAAAATTAAAAGTCCTCCAAATGAAGGCGCGATAGAACAGCATTATTTAAAAGGATAGTGGCCGAACAGAATTTCCCGGTTACTCGCCTCGCGCAAGTAAAGCACCGTTAAGATGCACGTATATGTGCTACCGACTATTAATTCAATTGTATAGGGTTGGTATTGCGACCTCAGATGAGAAGTTTTAGCGCGCAAACGCATTATCATTGTCGAGATTTCGAAGAAATACGACTTTATGACGCCACGAGGGGTATTGTTGAAGACTCTTGCAAAGTTGCAACTGTGCGTATATACAAAAGATCGTCACGTCAGTAAAAGGGCGGGGTAATTCACATCTGGGTGGCATTGGAAACAATTAAATTTGACTAGTGGCAGCAGTGGGTGTTTGAGCGCGTAAGAGAGGATAGCAAGCTGAAATGGTATGTCGCATGAATTATAACAGAAAACAATCTTCTGTTCGTCTAAGGAAACATTGACAAGAAGGTAAAATTGACAAACTTCTTGCATCATCAATATTTATCACGTCGAGATAAACTAATAGTTCTCGAATAATTGTTTTCAGCATTTTCCCTGGTGGAAAGCTAGGAAGTGGGTAGCCACGCTTTGCGAGCAACCCCATCCACCATTCTATTGCTCTCTCAAACAGTTTTACTAGCCATCTTGCAGTGTAAACATCACCTAACATTTGGTTCATAGTGAAATCAGCAATTAGGGGAGCAGAAGGTGATCCCATAGCTTTTCCATCTTCCATGCTGTAAAACTGACTATTGTACATAAAGTAACCCTAAGTTTGAACATCTTCATAAATTCTTCAAGGTTTAGTATGCCCACTTGTTTGATGTTCTCCCATCTCTTCATGATGGTGTCAAATGCTAATTTTATTGGTATGTTTATGAACAAGAAGCTGGCATATAGAGAGATTATTTCATTTCCAATAGGTATAGATATAACTTTAATTCTGTTGACAAATTCAAAAGAGATGATGATGATGATGTAGTATTTGATGTCTGCTAGTTTGGTTAGTATGTTTGTGAGCAATTCACTTGTTCGATATAGTGTCAATGAAGCTCACTATTGGTCTAAGAGGATTGTCAGATTTATGGTTCTTGAATAAACCATATAATCTAGGGAATTGACTGTTATATGTTGTGCATTTAGTTTTGACAGTAGAAACATTTTTTTCTGTCTCAAAATGTTGAATGAGATTATTGTTAGTGCATCTGTTGGTAGGGTCTTTATCGAGTAATTTGTATGCATTTTTGTCTGACAGTAATTGTTCCATTTTCTTGCTGTAATCTGACTGATACATTGCCACTGTACTGTTACTTTTATCAGTTTTCAATATTATAATATCTTGGTTTTATTGGAGAGTTTATTTATTATCTTTACAAATTTACTTTTGTTAAGAAAGTTAATGATGATTTTGTTGCATTTACCTCTTATCATGTCTCGATTTTATTTGTTGTAACATTCTGATATAACTGTCTCAATATCTGCTGTTATTTACATAATGGGTAAATTATTTTTTTTATATGGAATACCAAAATTAGGACCAACAGCTAACAACTGTTTTATATCTTCTGAGAATGATATTATCTATGATTACTATTGTATTAGGAAGCATAGCTTTTTTAATAAAAAATCAAGATCCAGGACCTTGTATTCACAATACTTGCATTGATTTCACATATTTTAATAAAATAAATAATACCTAGCATATATTTACTTTCTTATTTCATTTTCCAATGAACTAAAAAGGAAAATAAAGTTAAGTGGAACTTTTACGAAGTGGGTAAAACGTATGATACAACGTTTCGTAAACATAACAATATTCTATTTTTTGTCTTATTATTTTAATTATAATTGATGAATTTTGATTGCATGATTAAAAGAATTTTCTGTTTTATCTTAGCCTTTTGGTAAAGTTATACTAATGCCACTTGATTGTTTCAAATAACGATTTACTTCCTTCAGGAAAAAATGTTCTATTGAAGTTATTATATCTAGACATCGGATAGATATAATAGCTCACTTACGTTCTAGCATTTACTTAGTTAAACTTTTATTTAAAATTACGTTATAACTTAACTTAAATTTTAACTTAGTATTTATTGAGACATACTTTTCAGAAAAACTGAAAGTAATTTGGTCATTTACTATTAACCAAGACCAAAAAGAAATGCAGATATTTTAAAGATTTTGATGTAGATGTGCTTAACCCAGCAAAAATGTTGCTTTAACATACAAGTGTATATTATTTCTTGGTTGGTAATTTGCATATATATGTCAATGCTGGCAAATTTAGGTTTCGTCGTGTCTTTTACCTATCCTTCTCACTTTAATTTGAGTACATCTGAGCGAAGGCCACAATATGTTGAACGAAACAGTCGGCCATCGCGACTTGGAATGCGCCTCATCCTGTATAACCTAGATAATACAAACTCTGACAGCGGAAGCCTACTCAAACATATTGAGGTAAAGTACCTTAAAATATCAAAATATCAATTTCAAATTCACAGGGCCTTGAATTGTTCCAGATCAATCTGGGAATGGTCTCAAGGGTACAAGCGTTGAGGTGGGTTAGTGTTGATTGCGGAGGGGATGAAAGGAGAGACTTTCCATAAACTAATTTTTCGGTATCAAGAACCGAGGTGGGAACCCGTCGAGGTGGGTCGGTCCACATCCTGGTGGGGGGATGCAGGGATGGCTCTCAAGTATTCCTTTCTTTCTCCAGTCATTTTTCTTCTCATTGTTCATTCTCGTTCTTTTATAAAATGATTCTTTTGTTCTTCCTCTTCTATTTCACTGGCCCCCTCTGTATACTGAACGCCCAACCATGTGTTTGTCGTGAATGGCGCATCGTGTCGTGGGGAATGTGTGTCCTGGTGATTGAGGAGTCAGTTTGTTTCCCCGCTACTCACATTGTACTACGTTCTGCTTTGCACTTAGGTATACGTTGTTTACGTATTTTGGGGAACATTCCTTGTAGGCTTCAATACGCCTGCTTTGGCCTCGGACACTTCTAGACGGGCGGTCGAGAGCTAACCCATTCCCAATCATTCAGCTTGGACTAAGTTTTGTACTGAACTCCAGGGTGACCAGGGGGATCCACGGTGGTGCAGCGCTGTTATTCCCCCACTATATCCCCATGGCAACCCTGGCACTCCGATGGAGTGTCCCCATATTGGGCTCTGTGGTGGGAAGGGACCACGGGGATCAATCTGATATCCATGTCATGGAGACTAAACCTTCTCCCTCGCCTTCTTCCGCCAGGAAGAAGAGATATACGGATCTCAATAGTTTCTTTTTGAAAGAAAAAGATAGGCCCAAGAAGCCTAGATTCCTCCTCATGACATGCACTGAAGAAGGAAAACTGTTTAAAATAGTTAGTGCTCTCCGTTTGGCGCTCGCTAGAGAAGAATCTTATGGGAAACTGCAAGCTGTAGTGCGACAAAGGAATGGTACCATTCTTTTTGAAGCACGATCGGATAAAAAGGTCGACAGAATTATGAAAACCATCCAGATTGCCGGCCTCCATGATCACTCACCCAACACAACCTTTCTAAGGGAGTGGTTCACCATGAATATTTTTCTCCAGAGAGAGAGGAAGAGCTAGTTTACTTTTTTAAGAGCCAGGATGTGAGGGACGTCTATAAAATTAAGAGGAGGAAATATGGGCGAGAAATCCCCACTTCCACTCTTATTCCGACGTTCAATGTTCCAACTCTCCCTCAAAAGATTTCGTGCGGCTTTTGTAACCTTCACGTACGGCAAAATGTTCCCAAACCTTTGCGGTGTTTCAAGTGCCAGAGGTTAGGCCGTACACAGTAGGAGTGCATGGCAAATAACCCGGTGTGCGGTTAGTGCGGGAGAACGATGCACGAACATGAACCCTGAACCACTGCATCGCATTGTGTTAATTGCTAAGGTGACCACCCGGCCAACTATAAGCAATGCCCTACTTTCCTGTGAGAAAGAGAAATCCAGCAGATAAGAGCAGCTGAGAAAATGTCCTTTCCTGAGACCAAACGTCGTTTCCAAGCGAGGACCCGTCGAGGTGGGTTGGTCCACGACCTGACGGGGGGATATAGAGAGGGCTCTCAAGTATTCCTTTCCTTCACAAGTCGCTTTCCTTCTCCCCATTGTACATTCTCATTCTTCTATACCATCCTGTCTCTTTTCTTCTCCCTCTTCTATTTCACTGGCCCCCTCTGTATGCTGAACGCCCACCCATGTGTTTGCCGTGCATGGCGACCCGTGTCGGAGGGAATGTATGTCCTGGCGGTTGAGGGGCCTGTCTGTTTCCCAATAACTCTCCTCGTGCTCCAATTTTCTTAGCACCCAGGGATACGTGCTCTTACGTATTTTGGGGAACATTCCTTGTAGGTCTCGATACACTTGCTTTGGCTACGGACTCTTCTAGACGGGCGGTCAGGAGCTAACCCACTCCCGATCAACCGGCTTGGACTAGGTCTTGTACTGAACTCCAGGGTGAACGGGGGGATCCACGGCGGGGCAGCGCTGTGACATCTCCCTACTATATCTCTGTGCCAACCCTGGCACCCCAGTGGGGTGTCCCCTTGTTGGACTCCATGGTGGGTGGGGAGCACGAAGATGAATCGTCTTCTACTCTATGGAGCAGAAAATAAACCCCCGCCCTCCTCCGCAAGGAAGAGGAGATGTTTTGATAGAACTATCGATTTGATTAGTTTTTTTTTCGCAAAAGAAGATGATCGACCGAAGAAGCCCCGTTTCCTCCTCATGGCATGCGCCGAGGAAGGGAAAACTTTTAAAAGCATAAGTGCTGTCCGTCTGGCGCGAGCCATTGAAGACGAGTTTGGTAAGCTCCAAGCGGTCGTGCGACAAAGAAATGGTACCATTCTCTTTGAAGCACGCACCGACGAACAAATTGTAAAAATTCAAAAAACCAAGCGGATTGCCGGCATCCAGGTGGTAGTCACGAATCACCCGACTTTGAACTTGTGCAAAGGCGTGGTAAACCACGAGGACTTCGCTTCTGAAAGTGATGATCTGTCGAACTTCTTTGAGAGTTTTGGAGTCACTGAAGTGTATAGGATCAGACGGAAGGAGCAGGGGAAATTAATCCCCACTTCGACCCTGATCCTCACATTTGACCGTCCGTCCCTTCCAGAAAAAATAAGTACTGGTTTTTACAACCTCCGTGTGCGACAATATGTTCCGAACCCTTTGCGCTGTTTCAACTGCCACAGGTTTGGTCATACTCAGCAACGCTGCATGTCGGTTAGCGCAGTATGCGGGAAGTGCGGAACACCAGCGCACGACCCACAACCCTGCGACAGACCACCGCACTGTCTTAACTGTGAAGGCAACCATGCAGCCAATTCCAACCAGTGTCCAATCTATCTCCGTGAAAGGGAAATCTAAAAGATACGAGTGACAGAAAAAGTTTCTTTCCCTGAGGCGAAGCGTCGATTCCAAGCAAGGAATCCAGTAGACATGTCACGATCCTTTTCCAGCACTTTAAAAGCTAGGCCCCCGGTGGTAACCGTGAGCTGCCAAATCCAATGCACTCCAGTCCCAGCAGCGCATTTCTCCTGCCAGGTTGCTCCTATAGACTTCCCTGAAGATACGGCCTGTATCCAAGGGGGAAAAGTTATTATACCAACCAAATACAAAATAAACAGCAAAAAACTCCAGCCACCGAAAACTTCTACTGAGCCCCCTATAGAAACAGATTCCAATCAGAAATCGACACTAACTCAAAATTCGTCGCCGAAGTCTCGTCCTCCTCCCACTGCCGAGACTCACACTGAAAGATCTTCCAACTCTTCTAGATCTCGGTCACCTGTGTCAAAACACCGGGACATCCCCTTGACACAGGCGACCTTATCCAGCAGCAGTCAGGACGACTCTGCTGTTGATGAGGAGCACCTCAAGAGCTCCTTTTTTACGAAGGTGAGAAAGAAAAAGAAGGCCCCAAAGAAATAATAATTTCCTTGAATGGCTCTCTCATGGAACTTGAACGGTTTTCGCATACATTTAGAAGAATTGAAGCTCATACTCTCCCGCCACAGACCATTTATAGTCTGTCTCCAGGAAACTCATCTTCTTCCTAACCACCCCCTCTGCCTGCGCGGATTTCAAACCTATCGGTTTGACCAAGATGCCGGACTTTGTGCTCACGGAGATGTCGCGGTTCTTATCCGAGACCATCTGTTTTCTGAGGAACATATCGTTCGAACCGACCTTCAAACCGTATGCGTCCGTATATATCTGCCGTCCTTTTCATTGACGCTGTGCAATATATACATTCCTCCTGGCCAAGCCGTGTCACAAGAGGAACTCGAAGAAGTTGTTTCTCAGCTGCCCGCCCCTTTTCTTATTGTGGGTGACTTTAATGCCCACAATCCCGCCTGGGGTAGCACGAGGTCATGTCCCAGAGGTACTATTGTCGAAAATATTATTGACCAGCAGAACCTAATTCTTCTGTACTCTGGGGAAAATACTAATTTTTCCACAGCATCAAACACTTTCTCGTCAATAGATCTGGCACTCTGCAGTCCATCTCTATCTACCATCTTAGAGTGGACTGTTCTTGATGACTTACATGGGAGTGACCACTTTCCTACCATGGTACGCTTCAATATTCCTAGTTTAGACGCTACCCGTTTACCTCGCTGGGTAATCCATCGAGCTGACTGGAATACATTCAGCGAGGAAATAAACATTCCAGAGAACCGTTCAAGTAACGTCGATGCCTTAGCCGCCCAATTCACTGACGCCGTTCTTCGCGCAGCCACCATTGCAATCCCGAAGTCTGCGTGCTGCCTACGACACATCCCTGTGCCTTGGTGGAATAAGGACTGCTCTAGAGTGGTCAGCGCTCGAAAAAAAGGCACTTGCACGTCTTAGACGTTATCCAACTGTGGACAACCTTATTGAATACAAAAGATGTAGGGCGAGGGCAAGGGGAATAATTGTAGAGAGCAAAAAGGAATCGTGGAGAGCATACGTCTCCTCTATGAACTGCCACACGCCACCACGCCTGGTATGGAGAAGAATCCGCCAGATAAAAGGACACTCTTCTCCAAACACGGTGCCATGTCTTCTCAAAAATGGTGAAATGATCACTTCTCCAGATGAGATTGTAGATGAACTTGCCACGTACTATGAACAGATGTCAAGCTCGGCGAACTACGCTCCTGATTTTCTCTTGATCAAAGAGAGGATGGAGAGCCGTCCGCTGGAATTCTCCTCCAGAGAGACTGCCGATTACAACATCCCTTTTTCCATGTCGGAATTGCGCTGCTCTCTTGCATTGGCGAAAAGAACTGCCCCAGGT